>BQNB010003063.1:5151-67651 GCA_026074375.1 Tanacetum coccineum
TAAAATGTATTCTAATTGACTAAAAACAAAGTTTAAAAAAAACTAGAACGAAAACGGAGTTAAACCGAGAGTTTAAAATTGAAAACCGAGAACGGGATCAAAACCCGTTCTTTAAAAAGTGAATTCTTGCAAATTAGACCCTACGAAAGTGAAATTAACGGATGAGCTAATGTAGCAAAGTGTTAAGACGTATGGTTGTTGAGTGTGAGGTCGTGGGTTCGAGGCAGGCAAACCCCTTTTTTTTGCTTATTTTTTATTTTCTCACTTTTAACAAAAACTAAATATCTAAACTTATTAAAAACTTGATTTTAAACAACTTTAAAACTAAACTTTTTTGTCTGAAAATGAAAAATAAGCTCTGAAACAGCTTAAGTTTAAGCTGTTTACAGGAACTAAAGGTTTGAACTTAAAAAAACTTAGTTGACACTTAAAAGCTTGCACAAGCTTTAATATAAGCTCGTTTTCAAAACCAAAAGAAGTTCTAGAAAGCTAATGATGTGCTTTAACTAAAAATGATAAGCTATTTAACATATAACCACTAAAAGTTAACTGAATTTGATGATGAAACTAGCTAACTCAGACTATGACTCAAAGAGCTAAAAATTTAAACAAGCTAAAAGGCTTATTAAGCTGAGACATAAGCTACCCTTTTGAAAACTTAACTAATGATGCTTAAACTATAAGACCTAATCATAAAAACCTATACTATAAGCTAGTAAATCAAAAATCTAAATCATTTAGCTAATACTACTGTTTTTGGCTTTTTGGCTAATTACTGACTTTTTTTAAGCTAAATGTACCTAGGTAAATAAGCTAGGAATTTGAAAAATAAGCCTTAAACTATGCTAATCTATGACTAAACTTAAATCTACTAAAATTTAAAATACTAAAACTTAAATTAACTAACCTAAACTTAAACTAGAAATTGCAACAGTAGTAACAAAGGTTACTACTGCTAGCACAAATGAACAAGGGTTAAATCCAACTTGCAGGTTACCTCTTTGGTCACAACTGCACTAAACATTCTTGTTGAGTGTATACAAACACAAAACAAGCAAGAACCAAGTTTTTAGAGTAGCTTGGTTCAAATTTTGCACAAGTGAAAATACCATGAAAAATTCCCCTGGTGCAGACACAAGTACATTAAGTTCTAACTTTTTGAAATTTGTAATCTAACTTTTAAAAACAACTTTCCTACTAGTTTTGCATGATAATTAAACTATCTCAAAAACTTTTATCAATTCCCTTTGACTTTTGGTAGTCAAATAAGCTTAAACCAAACACCCCTTTAAATTGTGACAGATTTAAAAACAGCTTATGAAATTTAAATCTCCTAAACAAACTTCAAAACCAGATGGTATTTAGCTTTAAACAAACTTGAAAAACATGATCTAATAGCTAAATAAGCAATAATCAAAGAGCTATACTATGCTAACTATATTTTTGGTTTTTATGAAATTATGACTGATTTTAAGTACAACTAAGCTATAGCAAGATCTAAACTAACTTAAGCAAGAACAGATAATCAATTGCACTTAATAAACAATAATAAGAGTAATAAGCACTAATAAGAAAATAATTTAAGCTATAAACCAAATTTACACTATTAAGCACTAGTTTAACTAGGAATTAAAGGACAGAAAGAAATTAAATGAAAACTAACCTTTTGCTTTAGCTAAACAGAAGCTATGGCTCAATTGAGCTAAATCAACAGCTCTGG
Organism: Tanacetum coccineum; assembly: GCA_026074375.1. Taxonomy (NCBI): domain Eukaryota; kingdom Viridiplantae; phylum Streptophyta; class Magnoliopsida; order Asterales; family Asteraceae; genus Tanacetum; species Tanacetum coccineum. The sequence goes on from BQNB010003063.1 coordinate 6,872, forward strand.
CTTATTAGAAATAAGCCAGTATAAGTCCTTGAGAGTCCTTCCATAATTGACTCTCCTTCCATAAGCTCACAATTCCAATAGTTAAGGTAACTTAAGCTGGTTTTAAGAATTTAAGTAGATTGTGAACTGACTTATGCTCTATTTTAGCTTAGAGACTGAAAGAGCTGAACAAGAGTGTTAGAGATACGAAATTCCGTCTAACAATGAAGTTTCGGTCACTCGAAGATGTACGAAAAAGTGTATACGTTAAATAGCTAGTTTGTACATGTTTTTAGTTGTAAATGGGCATGTAATGTAAAAGCCCGAAATGGCCCATCATAAGGCCTTACATGGCCGGCCATTTAGTGTAGAGAAGCTAGGGTTTGGAGGCTATAAATAGATCCCTCCTCTTCCTAGTTTCATGATCCCTCACAAGCTACAAACCTACAACAATTCTTTCTTTTATACATCTTGTTCTTTAATATATATATCTTGTTTAATGAATGATCTAAAGACCAACAATTGGTATCAAGAGCCAAAGTGTTTGTTTGATTAATCTGTAAACCGATTTCATATACACCTTAAAGTTCTTTCGGATCTTCATTGATTCGTAGCTTTTATTGTGTATTGTTATCATTCTTGATTATCAAGATGGTGTTTGCTTAATCAATAATCATCACCACCATCTTGTTTTCAATCAAATAAAATCAAAGTCGGATCATTTTTAAATTCGGATCATAAATTCGTGTTCATACAAAATCTTTTACACGAATCATCACATAATTTATTTTCGGAAATAATTAATGTCCAATAGTTATTTTCGGATATAAATTAATATTGGCTTAAGTCAAACTTATTTTCGGTAATAATTATTACCAAAAGTTATTTTCGGATATAAATTGGCTTTGGTTTAGTCAAACTTATTTATGGTAGTAAGTTATTGCCAAAAGGTAAAAATTCAAAAGAGCCGAATTTACAGGCGAAACTGCACAGTTTTTTCCGAAACCGAAACCTAACAGAATCCGAATCCGAAACCAGAACTTCCGATACCTAATCCAAAACAAAATAATCAACATCACTCACGATCAGATCATTCACAATGATGTCTGAAGACTCAAGTGCAGCTGGTACCGATAACCGTCCACCAATGCTCGAAGAAAATGATTACGAGTCGTGGAAAATCCGCATTGAACGGTATATCAAGGGGAAAACACATGGCAAGCTGATTTGGAAATCCATCATCAATGGACCATCACCACATCCACAGATCACTGATCCTGTACCAGACAATAGTCCAGCCGGTACCGTTATGCAACCAAGAAACAAAACAGACGAAGAGTTCGATGCTGCAGATACTCTCAAAGAGCAGTGCGATATTCAGGCTTCCAACATTCTGAGTCAAGGACTTCCCAGGCGAATCTTCAACACCCTCAATCAAAATGAGTCTGCTAAAGAAATATGGGACAGTCTGGCACTAATAATGAAAGGCGCAGGTCAGACTATTGATCGTCGGAAGGAAGATCTTTTTGATGAGTACGAACGCTTTCGCGCTAAAGGTAATGAACCAATTTATGACTATTTCGTTCGCTTCCACAAGTTAATTAACGATATGAAGGTCACCAAGCTTGTCATACCTACTCATCAAATGAACACCAAATTTGTCAACAACCTTCCTTCTTACTGGAGTAAATATGTGACGAATGTGAAGAATGCTAAAGACATGTCCACCGTTTCCTATGTTGATCTCTTCACACATCTAAGATCATATGAAGAGCATGCCATGAAGACTCTCCGAAAGCAGGAACAGTCCTCGAGTGTTGCCGATCCTCTTGCCTATCTTGCAAAGACAACACTTCAACTGGTACCTACCCACTCCACCACCAACTCACCATCACAGCTTACACCTGTTCTTGCCTCCACTTCATCATCACCTGCTCAGTCACATGATGCTGCCATGCTTGCTACGATGCAACAAATTGCCAACTTGCTGAGTGGTTTTCAGAAGCAGTTCCCACCTACCAACAACCAACTCAGGTCATCATCTAACACCAGGAGTCAAGCTACGGTACATGATGGTCAAATAACTACTGAGACAGTTCAAAGACGTGCACCAGGTAATGTTGGGAATACGGGAAGTCGAGGCAACCAGAACAATGGACAGGGTGTTAACAACCAAAGGAAGGTAATCTGCTACAACTGTCGTGAAGAAGGACACGTTGCCCGTCAGTGCAAAGAACCGAAGCGTCCCAAAGACTCTCTATGGCACCAAGACAAGGCAATGCTACTACAAGCAAAGGAGAAAGGTGCCGTATTAGATGCTGAAGCCGAAGCATTTCTTGCTGATGTGGAATGCACTGTCCCACTTGCTGAGCCTCTTGCTCTCTCCACTACCAACATGTTCCAAGTCAGCCATGAAGATGCTTATGATTCAGATGTGGATGATGAACCCAATGCAGCAGCAGCTTTCATGGCTAATCTATCATCCAGCTCCAGTCAAATTAATGAGGTACGCACATTTAATGATACTATCTTTGAAACTGTGTCTCATTCTTTGTCACCTAAGGTACCACATGACGAACATCTCGACTCCGATGATGACGAGGTACTTGAAGATTATACGATCCCGTATGATCAGTACCTTGCCACCAAAGATAGTCAAGATGTTCCTACTGAGGCATCTCCTGACCCACCTTCTGCTATCCCACCCTCTGCTGCCTATATGTTAAATACTTTATCTGAATTGACCACACAAGTTGAAGGACATCGTAAGGTTAACCAGAAACAGGCCCTTGTTAATGCCACCCTAACGGCCGAGCTTGACCGTTGCAAGCTCGAATTAGCCCGTCTTGAACATAACAAGGTAAAACTAGAAAATGACCAAGTCATACTTGCCCGTAACAAACAAAATGCCGAAACCATTAGGAATTTGAGCTTCAAATAGCATATGAGTATGTTGAATGTAGGTCCCTGTAGGTAGCTTTGCATAAGAATGCCTTAGAATACCGAAATCTCCCAGTTTAATAGATAATATCTCATCTCTTAGGATAAGTTAATGTGGGTATAAGATAGCGATTGCGAAACAAAACGACGGTATCTAGAACTGTCATAAAGCCTACTACCCACTTCTCGTCAAACACATCTACTGAGAATACTCGTTGCTTACATGATGAGATTGCCCCAAAATGAAACTGGTGGTTGTGACACCAAAGTTTAGTGACTAAGACACCCGAAAAAACTTTAAGGTCTATGCCCCAGGAATGTATGCAATTAGCTTCAATGCTTATATCCCCCACCAAAAACGAGCTGATTGGATTCCACGACCCTCAAGAAGAAGCATGGTTACGTTTTAGGAAACTACCAGAGCTCAACTAGCCCCAAACATACAGTTGTTAATAACATAAAAAAAACCTAGGAAATGTGGAATTGTTACCAAGAACCAAACCTGCACCGAAACTCGCAAACTATGCCAAAGAGCACACTAGGAACCATCGTATCTTGCAGTAAAAGTAAGTGAACGCGAGGAATGAGCAGATCACAATAGGAAGTTAAAATTGTGATCATAATAGTTTGTGTATTGTTCTTTGAAGTCTGTGAATACACAACCCCGCTCTGCCAAACATGTGTGAATCATACTAAGAAGGAATGGGTACTACACGCGCAACCAGAAATATAATGTGAACACTACTAGACAGCTTGGAGGAACATCTCGCGCTGTGTGTCCCCTTAGTGATCTGTGTGTTAAGCTCAGATGGAAACCACTGGACGACATTTAAGTTGTATGTAATTTCCTTTAAACTAGGATATGGAACCCCACTCACTCCACCGCCCCTTCCGCCCCCTCCCGCCCACTCGCTCGTTCTCTCGCTCACCGAGCGTTTGTTCTATTTCCAAATGTTATATGATCTCTAGGTTCCCTGTTGCAAACTTAGTGAGGAAAGGTGGTTAAGGGGATATCTGGTATTTATGAAATGCTAAAGTTTGTTCATTTTATTTTGTGTCTATTTGCAAAAACCAAAACATTAGTTAGTAAGGCTTGCAGTATTTCAGATGACACCGTCTTATCCGCAGATAGAAGTGTATATAAGAAGATATTCCGCATGATTTTTCTTCAAAGACAAGAAGTTGTCTACAGACACGAAACACCTCCCCCTCCTCTCCCTCCCTCAAACACACCAATTTGACTTATATTACACCCAAACATCCACATGGTTCGAGCACGACCATCAGACCATGACCCAAAAACCCTTTTTTATCATTATCGCGGAGTCCCAGACGCGACATTTGGTGGGCCCCCCCCCCCCGCAGAATCAGTTTATACCCCCCCGCGATTTGCTGTGTTCGCGCTCGTAGGGCTCACTCTCACTGTTGTTCGCTTCTATTGCTGACAAGATTGAAACGACAACAACATATGGTAAATTTAAAAGGTCTTGTTTCAGTAATCACTTGATAAATGTGCTCAATTCACTCACCTCCGCGATTGAGGGGGAGTTTGCTTCTTTTTAAGTCCATTCTTGATCAAAACCATTCATCTCTTTCATAATTTTGATCGGGGGGAGAAAATGTGACTTAAATTAAAACTAAATAACTATATGATTCAATTGATTCTAAGTTATCATGCATGTGCTAAACAAGTTTTTGATTATCGATACACATGTGTAGGAGGAGTAAAAGCTGATATTATATTCAAAATGTCAAGATATTAATTGTTTTGTGTTCTACACAACTATCTTGATATCACATACAAAATCTTTTTGTTTCATGTTCAGGTTGCAGAATGCGGAATGATGTTGTACTATAACACCAGGGTATTCGTATGAATGCTCATGCCTGGTCTTTCGGACTTACGCCCATAGTGAAGTGGTTTTCCCTTACAAGTACTTGTACAAGTTTGATTTCCCGAGGCACATTCATATCTTTCGAGATATTTTTCAAACATATCAGTTCATTCTGATTTAAACTTTTCGTTGTGTTCCAAATAAATTTTCTTATGTCATCGACTGTTTTTTAATGCATTTTTGCCACAGGCCTTTACGGTACGTAATTTGTATTAGAAGTAAAACGCGGAACTGGAATTATCGGACTAAGTCGCAGATAAGTTTTAATACTTTTTCACCTGGACAGATCACTCTTTACTATTCTAGTAGTAGAAATACTATTAGTGTGTAAGTCTACGGACATCTAGTATTGAGAACGGCGAACATTAAGGAATCTGGTTACTTCGGTATTAGAGGAACTAGCATTGTCCGTGCCGGAAGTCCTGTCATAAGTTCTTATAATGATTTATCTGTTCACGGTGCTAGTATATATACTGTAATCACGATCCTCATGGTTGGAGGTATTATTAACCGACTCAGATTGAGTATCGTCTTACTCGGTTCCCTTCAAATATAAACCCTTAGTGCGTTTTTTCTTTTGTGTTCGAAAAATATTTTTATCTTATAACACATTGAGTGGGATTTCTAAGATCATTTTGTTGGTGAATATTTTGAACAAAACATGGCGATTCCAATCTCATTCGATGAAGACATTGTCATACTCTACTACCTGGACGAAATTTATCCAAAATTGAAATCAAGAAGCCAATACTTAAGCCTCTGCAACTATGAATTATATATCTTTTCAAATGTTTATGTTATGATGACTTAGTAGAAGAATATTTAAGACAGCTTTTAACATTTCAGCAGGTATGAGTGTCATTCCAAAGTTAGAAAAGGCTTACGAATAGTAAAGATCACAAGATAGCAGATTACGAAAATTATGCAACAATCATTATATTCTTTACTTTTTTTCGGATCCTGTTGATGCACAAAGTGAAGGCACCATCAGTGAATCACCCACAACGACTACAAGAATAAAGAAACATCGGCAGTGTATGTAAGGTTAATTATATATTCAAGGATTTCACTGCTTGTATCGATGCGACCTGTTTTGAAGATTCTCATGACCCTTATCTTGGGGGAGATTGTTAGTTTAGAGATGATATCGTTCTAAACAATGATGTTTGGTCACTCCTAAAGATGTACGAAAAAGTGTATACGTTAATTAGCTAGTTTTGACATGTTTTTAGTTGTAATATGGGATGTAATGTAATAAGCCCGAAAATGGCCCATCATAAGGCATTAAATGGCGGCACCATTTAGTATAGAGAAGCTGGGTTTGGAGGCTTATAATAGATCCATCCTCTTCTAGTTTCTTGATCCTCAAAGGCTACAACACTACAACAATTCATTCTTTTATACAATCTGTTCTTTAATATATATTTTTGTTTAGTGAATGATCTAAAGGACAACAAGAGATTATAGGAGTTTTGTTGAGTAACAATAGCTTAAAATTTGAGAGTTAAATGAGAGCTTATAAGTGAGATTAAAAGAGCTTATGACACAATAAAACTGAATTTCATTAACAAAAGAAACTGATTACATTACTTTAAAAAGAAATTACAAAACATTTAAAGAAAATTACATTTAGCCAAAACGAAATTTTAAGCTACCCTAAAAGCTACTAAAAACTAGATTCCATGTGTATGTGATAGTGTGTGCTATTTATAGCTAGTGGATGAAGATTCTAGGCCTTCCTTGCTGCCCACGCCCCTTTTGATCTAAACCGTACAATCTTCAATCATTGGATAATCATAATTAGCCGTTGGATCTCATATGTGCACACACGGATTGCCAGCGTGGCAATCCGTGATGTGACACTTGTGTGCTTCTTCTCAGTGTAGATATAGCGTAAAAATTAGCTCCTTGTGTGTTTCTTCACATTGACGTGGCATTCCCCTTGTGGGATAGCCAATGAGAAGCCTTGATATTACAATTTTGACCCTGCTATCTTGATGTAGACCACTTGGATTGTCTTCCGTACCCTCCAATTTAGAAAAGCCCTTTGTTTTAACCTGTGGGTAAAAATGGGGAAGACGGATGAATAGTGAAATGGCTTCGCGCCCTTTTTAACTATAAAACGGGTAAGTTATATTTAAACTTTGGGACTTTGGCAAAATTGGCCCTTGTGTTTGGTTTATTAAAAGTTGTAGGGTAAAAAGGAATTTGAAAATTTACAGGAATGGTCCTTGTGGTTTTATAAAAAAGGTGTGGGCTAGGGTAATGGGTTTTGGATCCGGGTATGGCCCATTTAGGCTTAGGGACCATTTGTGTAACTTTTTGAACTTTGAGGGACTATTTGGGTAATTATTTGGGTTTTGTCATTTTGTGGCTTTGACTTTTATTGACCAAGGTTTGACTTTTCTTGGCTTTGGCTCTGAATCTTTGGCTTCTCTTATGCTCTTCCGTTTCCTGTGTCTGTGTTTGCCCGTTTTTGACGGTTTTCATGTGATTTTTGATATATCCGTACCTGCACACACAAAACACAAAAACAAGTATATTTTTGCTATTTTTAGCATGTTTTGGGTTTAATTGGGTTATTTTAGGTACAAACGGATATATGTATTTTACACTTATCAGGGACCAAAATCCAAACTTAATCCAAAACATCCAAATACTAGAATCAAACAACAAGCAAGCAAGACTTCAAACGAAATTCCACACAGGACTTCACCTAAAAATGATACTCGAAAACGTCAACAATAATGTTGGTGAGCTCGTAGGTTTGACCTTAAACCCAAAAGTTGTACCAATATTTCAACAGTGGACAATAGTGCTATATGACAGTGAATATATGCAAACAATTCAAGACATAGCATCCTACGCTAGTCAATCACCATATGTCACTTACGCACCTAAAGGGCCTACCAGCTGGAGCACTAATATTAGGGCAGGACCTCACACAAACTTGGGTAGGCGTACCCATCCGCTCCAATAATCACACAAATACTGGGTAGGCGTACCCATCCGATCCAATAATCTCACAACACTGGGTAGGCGTACCCATTTGATCCAATAATCATGCATAATATTCACATAACAGTCATAAGCACATATCTTGTCCCAAAAACAAAACCACATTTCGCACAGTTCAATTCAAAACATTTCAAAACACATTTGAGTATCATTTTCCCCCAACAGAAAAACAGTAAAAAGTGAGGCTACGAGAACCCACCTTAAGCAAGTCTTTAGCAACAAAACCTTAATCACACAAGCAAATGCAACGACACCCGCACACGACCTAGTCCAGTTAATGTCCAAATTTAATCATCTAATTCTAAACAATCTTTACGTTTGATGCATAGAGTTTAAACGCGTTGTACAATTACCCAAAACAATTTAGTGGTGTGATGGTTGACGATATATTTCCGCTATCATATCAATCTCATTCCCCGATAATACATACTTATATTATTTAGAGAAAATAGATAAGTAATATAAATAAATATTTATAATTAATAATTATAAATATATTTCGACAAGTCCATTCGGTAAACCTTAGTCACTTCAAAATAATCATAATACGGTTAAAAATAAAACGTTTACTCATAATAAACACATTAGAGAAGTTTCGAGAAATATTATATTTTTTGTCTTTTAGTGAATTTATTAAATATATAAAATATTAAATAATATTTTATTATTTAAAAATCAAAAATCATGTTTTTAGGAAAATTTATAAGTATAAACTTTTTACGAAATATCAACATGACCCGTACGCTTATACAACGTTTTACAAGGTTTCAAACCTTATTTTTAACACTTTTCATAAATTCGACACTTTTCGACAAAATTCCAAAAACTCAATCTTTAACGTTTACTAAAACGTTTTTCCTAAAATACCGTTCAATATCACTTTGTAAATACATTTCCACTTTCAAAAGTCCGACAAAACTCTCATAAGGACTAAATATCGCTTATTGGGCTTTAAGGCCCAACAAGGATCCATTAAGATATTTATAAGTCCAAAATACGATCCAAGTCCAAAACCAAGGTCCATTTACATATAAAAATATATATTTCAACCATCACGACCACAACATCAAAACTACAAAAACCATCTTTTTCTTTTTTTATTCAACGAACCAAGCACACCTTTTTTTATTCATTTCGCTTCCAAAAATAAATTTTCACAACGATCAACTTGTACAACTAACATCTATGCATCAAAATAAACCCAAAAGGACAAACGAAATTTAAATTTGAAAAGTTACAAGAAAATCTTCAAAAATATATATTTCGACACGAACCGGACAACCCAAACGTTGTTTAAAATGAATACCCAAACACTCGTATCAACCCGGAATATCTCGTTCTCAATCAAAGATGGAAAATTTATGGTGGATTATGGTGGTGTAGTGGCGGCCGAATAACACACACACACTCTTAGGTGTGTGTTTTGTTTTTGAAAATGTAAGGTTTATGGAAAAGATGACATCTTAATGTACATCCCTAGACAAGCAGGCTAAAATTAAGCCTCCGTGTCCCCTCTTGACTACATTGACCGGATATGGCATCCTAGGGGGTGTCGGGTCTTTCTTTTCATGTTAGGATCACTTATAAGCTCGTGAAACTCAACCGTAAAATTAACCCTAAAGTTAATTAGCATTTTTATTTCACCTAAAATAATTATTCCAAAACCTAGAGTATTCCACATGCAATTTTCAACTTAAACCCTTCAAACTCATTTGGACATTACGACTGTCAGACTCTTTTCGCATGTCTTAAATTCACGTCGAACCACCCAGAATACAAATAACACAATAATACCTTCCAAAAGGGATTATTAATCACCATAAACCATAATTCATCATAGTTCTCATAAAAATCATCACCGTCAACACAGTACAAAATCCGAATAAACTAACAAAAGTCAAATAGTCAAAGGACTATAAATGAAATATTCATAACACAAAGAGGGAAAAGGTTACAATATTAATCATGTAAGACAAAATAAGATTAACCATAAGTGGAAACAATCTTTCTAAATCTTTCCAAATCTATAAAATCTTTCCTTATTGGTGATAAGAAATATTTTCTTTTAGAAGAATCCATTAAACTAGTTTTAATAAGTACAAAACAATATTTTATATAGATTTGAGGTTAATTACAAAATGATAAATATTGTCCTAGCTCCACCTACAGATCCACCAAAGGCACTAGACGGATCCAGGAGATGGGGGATCCATGAGTCGCAGGTTTGGTTCCCCTAGGACATATTTGAATTTCAAAAGGTTGCCTATAAACACCAACATTATTCCTTCATTTTAAACAACTCTTGACACATATTTTTCTCATATATATTTTATCTTTTATATATATTTTGACCATTATACTTGTTACATAATCCATTACAGGTGATTAACTCATTCCACTCTTTAGTGAAGAACACTCAAGAAGACGTCAACCTTCTAGTGTTAATAGTTTAGTTGTGTCATCATGTTTGTGATAATTATTCATCTTGTATATCTTGTGTTGTGAGTTGTGTGTATCATATGTGTATGATAGATTAGTATTTAGGCCTCAAAATACATAGTGTGTTAGATTGGTTCTATCTCGAAGTTGAACTCGGTATTTAGCTTAGTACCGGAAAAAGTGTAAGTGACGTATACGGTTTTCTCCGCCTAAAGGGAGCTTGTTGACATAGTGAAGATAACTCTCAAGTTGGGTACTTGGGGAGTGGAGTAGGGCGAAGAGGAGCTTCGTAGCCGAACCACTATAAATCATTGTGTCATCTATTTGATCTTTCCTCTCCTTACTTGTTTATACTTCGTAGATTGCTTATTTATTTATTGCTTCGTTATCATATACACTTGTGTATATCTCTTGAATTCACATAAGTCGACAATCTAAGTTTTATTTATAAAACGGTAAAAACTATTCAACCCCCCTTCTAGTTTCCACAATTGGTATCAGAAGCCAAGGTCACCCAAGATATTTAACTTATATTGTACATTAAAGCTTGAATCGATCTATGGATTCAGATAAATAGCTAGAAGGGCAATCTATGCAAAGACCACCACTTTTAGAAAGCGATTGTCTTATATATTGGAAAAATAGATTCGAAACTTATATGAAAGCAAAAGATTTAGATCTTTGGAATATTATCTTGAATGGTGATTTTCCACCGGTTGCCAAAAATGAAGTTACCCAAGTTTTAGAGTTTGTTCCCTTTGAAGAACAATCCGACGATCTTAAAAAGAAACTTGCTAAAAATAATGAAGCTAAAATGGTTCTTTATAATGCTTTACCTAAAAAGGAATACGAAAGAGTTTTTATGTGTAAAACGGTTAAAGATATTTGGCAATCGTTGTTAATCACACATCAAGGTAATAGCTAAGTAAAGGATAATAAAATTGATCTTCTTGTTGAACAATATGAACAATTTACTATCCTTGAAGAAGAATCTATTGATAGCGGTTTTGCTAGATTTAACACTATTATTACAAGTCTTAAAGCTCTTGATGAAGGTTTCTCTAGCAAGAACTATGTTAGGAAGTTTCTTAGGGCTCTATATCCTAAATGGAGAGCAAAGGTCATAGCGATTGAAGAATCCAAAGATTTGTCATCACTAGCTCTAGACGAGCTTATCAGCAATCTAAAAGTACATGAAGTCGTCATGGAAAAAGATTCCAAAATCTATAGAGGCAAGAAGGAAAGAGTTAAGTCCATTGCCTTAAAAGCTAAGAAAGAGTCTAGTGATGATGAAACTTTGACATCCGGAAGTGATGACGAAGAATATGCTATGGCCATAAGGAACTTTAGAAAGTTATTTAGAAGAAAGGGTAAATTTGTTAGGAAACCAGGAGAAGAAAAGAAGTCATTCTGACAAAGGGATAAGAAGAAAGGAAGGAGTGACCGGAAATACTTTAGATGCGGTGATCCAAATCATCTCATTGGCGATTCTCCAAAACTACCTCGCAACAAAGATTAAAAGGCCTTCTTTGGAGGTTCTTGGAGTGATAGCAAAAATGACGCCGATTACAAAACTAACGATGAAACTTGTCTCATGGCTCAATGGTCAAATGAGGTAAATCTTAACTCTTCTTATTATAGTGATAATGCTTCTTCTCTTGATAACGATAATATGCAATTAGAATATGATAACTTGTGTGAAATTAGCTTAAAAATCATTAACAAGAATAAAGCTTTAAAAACTAAAAGAGATCTTTTAGAAAAAGAAATTTTAGAATTGAACAAGAAAATTAAGAAACTTGAGAAAAGTAAAGAAATTGACATTACGTGTAAGTTACATCAAGAACTTAAGTTGGCAAACGCTAGACTTAAGGAAACTCAACTTATGTTTGTAAAATTTGATAAAAGCGCTAATTCACTAAAAGAAATGTTAAACAGTCAAAAGTCATCTAGTTGTAAAATAGGTCTAGGATTTGATAGTAGTAAAGAGTCAACAAGCGGAACCAAACCCATAAACTTTGTTGGGTCATCTACTAAAATTGCACCAGACGAATCCACCATAAAGGAGCACGGATCCACCATTCCTAGATCCGTGGATCCGTCAAGTGGTGAAAAAGCTGCAGAACACGTTTTTAGCCCACCTATGTCTTCGAGATCGGATTTTGTCATTACTAGAAAGAAAGTAATACATAACAAGATTGAAGAGTCAAAGAAACCATCTTTAAAACCATCACTTAACGAATAAACCTGACCGACTATATGTTACTTCTGCTAACTTACTAATGTTTTGTTAAGGTTTACTAATGCTAAGTTAATAGCTTCATATATCTTGTGTTAGTTACACATGTTTAAAAGTACATATATCTTGTATTAAATCTTTCTTAAAGTCTAATTTGTGGATATCAATATTTTAGAAATTTCATAAATTTCTCACATCTCTTTGTACTTCAAAACTTTAACCTTGTAGACATGGCTAGAGTAAGGAAAAGGCTTGGAGCAGGGGAGAGTAGGCCAGAGGCAAGCTGAGAGTAGGCCAGTAGAGAGTAGGCCAGCGGAGAGTAGGCCAGCAGAGAGTAGGCCAGCAGAGAGTAGGCCAACGAAGAGTAAGCCACAAGGGAGTAGGCAAACGGAGAGTAGGCCTCGTGCCAGTGAAGGATAATCAAATGATATCCCTAATAATTCAACTATCAATGACAATACTGCTGAAACGACCCCTAATAACACCTTGTGCTTAAATAAGCCATTAATGGAAGAAAACAAAGTGCGAGTTGTGGAATGGATGTAAGTACTTATAAATTTTATTAATTTGGCCATCGCAATATTTTTATTCTATTACTTCATTCTATTTTTGTCATTTTTACAGATTAGACAAAGCAAGTGAGTGTTCGCAAGAGATTACAAATATATTCAAAGAAAGAATTGATGATACGTGGTACACTTGGACAAAGGTGTCTCAGCCTACAAAAAACTTCTATTTTGGAGAATTTAAGGTATTGTTTACATTTTAATTGATTTTTAAGATTTATATTTCATTTATAAATACTAATTATTTGGATTTAAAATAAAAACATTTTGTATAGGACCTGGAAGCCGAGACAAGCGTGAGGAAAGCATGGGATTCAAAAGCTTTTGGACGCTATGCTGATTTCTTTAGAGACATAAGAACTAAAATGGTGAAACCTATATTCATGAGTGACAACGCATGGACAAATTTCACATCTCATTGGGGAACATCAAAGTACAAGGAGATTCAAGAAAAATAATATACAAAATCGTCTAAAAGGAGAAGGTTCCTCAACTCATACCGGAGGCTCAATCTCATTTCGCGAGCATGCAAACAATCTAGTAAGTATATTATTAATTATTGGAGTCATTGGGAATTTTCTCTAGATACCACAATAGCATATAATTATATCGAGTTACTTGTGTGTGTAGCTAGATATTACTAAAATTGTTTCGTAGTTGGTTCAGTTTAATGAGTAATAGAACAGTAACAAGATTTGCAGAACAGTAACAGTAACAGTAACATAACACTAACAAGCAACCCTAATCTATTTTGGATGTTGTTCCTAGAAAATATATTCTATGAAAAGTCATTCTTTTTATTATCTTCTGAAACACAGGCCTTATATATAGTCTTAGCGCTCCTGAAGTGACTTGCAGAAGTCCTAACAATGCTATGACTATGAGTCTTGGTGCGTATTAGGTTGTGCATTTTACCGATTAGTGTGGCTAGGAGTCAATATAGAATATAATGCAAAAAACTCTAATTATTTAGGGTAAAAATAGTCGGTAGCTGAGAAGCAAGTCAGAAGTTGCTGTAAGAAAATGATTCTTAAGTTTAATATAAATTTGCATAGTTAATTCATTGATTCTTGATAGCAATTTTTTTTAACCAGGGTCATATTAGTTTAAGGTAGGAAATAGATGGCCTTCACAAGAATAGTCGTCTAAACTGAGATCTGTAAAAAAGTGATATTTACGAACTGCATCAATTGCAGTTCAAGGCTCTCTTCTTACGAGTAATATGATGTTTGGTTTTTTTCTCATTCTTTAGTTCGTTTAGTCACGGGACTAGTCTTTGTGTTATCCGTGTAAATGAGTGTGTTGTTTGGGTTTACTATTATAGTTGTAATTAGGGGTGTCAGTAGGGTCGGTTGACCCGAGCCCGATAAGGCTTATCGGATCGGGTTAAATCGGGTTAAAAATATTTGTCGGGTTGTTTTGACCTGAACCCGATAACCCGATAATATTATCAGGTCGGGTCCGGGTTAGATAATTAATGTTATCGGGTCAACCCGATAAGACCCGAAAATCAATATTTAATTTTTTCTCCTAATATTTTTAAGATATTCAATTATCTAATGTTATAGACTAATGGCTGCTATGTAACTTTGCTTTGCACTTTTTATAATATTTAACTTGTGCTTTGCTACTGTAAAATTTTAAGAATCCTTGAGATAATTATAACTTAATGTTGGGAATTAAAGTCTTCATACTTTGTACCGCCAAGCATAATTTAGTACTGCTCAAGATACATGGAAATATGTTGTGTTGGAAACTGCCAGTACTAATCAGTTAGTACTGCTAGAGTAAATTTAGTACTGCTAGTGTTAGTTTGTACTGCCAAAAGAAAGTTAATACTGCTGAAGACTTAAGACTGCCAGAAGATTACTTGAGGATAAAGACGTGTGAAAAGATATATATGAATGTAATCTTAGTGTATATCTTATAAAGTTAGGAAGATACATATATGTTTAGAATTATAGAAGATATGCTAAGATTTGTAGTTATCTTGTAAAGGACTCCTTGGTGTATAAAAGGAGATCCTAGGTTTATAGTCTTAACGACACCTTTACAGACTAGTTTTTCATTGCTTCTTGGTTGTAAACCCTGTACTACACAGAGTACTAGTAGTATTAAGATTAAATAATATCTCGATCCCAATATATTAAACCTATTTGAATTGATCTTTAACTCCTTAGCGTGAAGTACGGTTTAGTATATCTTGGATAAAATTAAGAATTAAGAATGAATTGAGTTGAATGATATAATTGCATAATATAGTTTATACACACTAAAGAAGATAACAATGAAACAGTAAAATTGTAATAACAATGATATCATGGAAAAGCTCTACATATTATTATTCTTAATAATACGAAGTACTCTGCTTTCCCCGTGTAGTTCTTGGGGTTTACATACATTGATAGCTTATGATAAACTATTACTTAAAGTATGTGTTTAAAACATAACCTTGGACCCTCCTTTTTCTAAACCAAGGAGGTCATTTATACAAGATAATCTACAAATCTTAGTAATCTTTTATAATTTCTAAAAAATTTACGTATCTTCCTCATTATTTATATGATATACACGAAGGTTACATCATATATATCTTTTCACACGTTCTTTTATACTTAAGTTATCTTCTGGCCAAGTCTTAAGGCTTCAGCAGTTATTAACTTTCTTCTGGCAATACAAACTACACTAGACGTATTAAATTTACTCTTAGCAAGTACTAACTGATTGTACTAGGCAGTTTCCATACACTTATATTTACTTGTATCTGCAGCAGTACTAAATTATGCTTGGCTAGTAACTAAAGTTATGAAAGACGTTTATTTCCCAATTATCCTCCCCTAAAACTTGGCTAATACTCCTAGTTTATTGTTAAGATCATCAGTTTCTTCAATTAAGGCTTCTTGATCCCCTCAATCCTCCTCTAAACTGTGGATAATTTAATTTTGTTATTAATCAATGTTCTCCTTCATTAAAAAGGCTTCTTGATCACATCAATACTCCCCTAACGTGATGTTCATTCTTATGAATGCTTCAAGTTTTCGAATAAAGACTTTAATCTTGACTTGGAGGATGTAATCAACATACTCTTTACCTTTTTTGTACTAGACTTGTCATTTTATTGAGTCAACTTTTTCTTCCCTTTTTGTATTCAGGGATGTTTAACCCCTCATAAATATCCCATCTTTATCTAGTGGTTGCCCTGAAAAATTAAGAAAATCAGACCTTCATTGAGAACAAAGCATTACAGACTGGGATTTCCTCTTGCATCAACATAATCATATCTCTTCAACAGTGATTTGATGCACTATTAAGGTTTGTTTGACAGTTCTACAAAACCACAACATGCTGATGCTTCTAACAGTATCTTTACTCACTATTAAGCCCAATTCTCTATTTTCTCCAAATATTTTCTATTAAACCCTTATTCAATCTCCTTTTTCAACAACGTTAACAGCTATTAACCACCTGCCTTTGGATTTAAGTCATCAGTATATGTATTATACTTCGTCTTGAGCTAAAGCAACATAACAGTATAAACGATGTCTCTTATTTAGTCTGGACAGTAAGTATAGTAGTTGTAATCTAAGTTATTAGGAAATTAGGCCTAGACATAGTTAGATTATTCTTGGCATCCATATGTCTTTTTGGTTGGGAGTGTGAGGAAATCTTGAGGATTTGATGATTCACCCTCTTTAGATGTTCCACATAGTTTACCTCCCTTTGACCATTTAGTTCGTTCTCTTTGTTTACTTGTATACTGGATGGTGATCCAAAAACTTTACAGATATTCACTGGCTTTATTGCTGATTTCATAAAATTCTTTTAGCTGATTGGACTGTTTTGACCAGTTCAACTTCATGATTCCCTCATCACGGACTTTATTGATCTATACATCTCAGCAATACCTAACTGACTTTTTTAAATGGTTTTTTTTATGTTTTTAAGGTTTGACAATCTCTAACCTTATTATCAACAGGAAAAACAGTTTTTTTATCCTAACTTTAAGTGGAGACCTCAAACCAAAGTACCTTGTGTCTTTGATAACTTGTTCTCTTTACAAAAGGGACAAAAGTGGTTTATTGAATTTCCCTTAGAATTCATCTATTTTTGATCACAAACTTATGTATAGTCTTAGCTTACTAATCCTGAGGAACCATAACTTTAAATTCAGCGTTTTTTTGAATTCTTAAGACCAGAATTAGGATAATCAAATAATCTTTGGTGGGTGTGGAGATAAATAACCTGCATGAGGAGGTGTGGGTACAAATTGTAGTTGCAACCCCACCACCTGTTCTCTTTATTATTACGTCTATTTGCTCCACATAATTTGTTAGACTCTTAGAAGATTTTTGTAATTTTTCAATTTTAGCAGTTGTACATTTCCTTTTCTAGACTTTAACCTTTTCTAGCTCACTTTAAGCCTAATCTGCTATCTGCGTTTTAAATGAGAATCTTTTTTAGGAACAACAATTTTTCAACATAAAAACCAAACTCATCCTTTTTGAAGAATAAAACGAGAAGTCGCCTCTTTACAGATGCTCTAACCATCGTTTATAATTAGCTCTAATTAGACTGAGATTTGTTAAGTCCTCATGTTCTTTAATCATACCTATTGCTTTTTACGAAGTAATTTCATTGTTCTTTAAGACATGTTTTTTGAAACAAGTTTTTTCTCTCAGTGTTGAAGAAGCCCATAGGGAGCCATCTCTTTCTTGTGAGTAAATGATTCTTTCTTGATAGTTTCTTTAGATCACGTTTTAGAACACCAGCTCTGATACCACTAGTTGATCCCAAATGATTGACTCTTTTAACTCCTTAGACTTGAAGTAAGGTTTAGTTATCCTTGGATAAATCCAGAGTTGAGAAACTTAAGAATGAAGTTCACTGCCCACTCGGTTGAATGATATAAACTATGCGCGACAATCTAGTTCCCTACCATTCTGCACCCTCATGTCTAGTGAAGATTATAGTGAGACCCGCTAAACAGTAAACTTGTTATAAAACGTTAACGCTCTCAGTTAAACTCAACATCATACCCCGGCAACAAATACTTGAAACCTATCTCCTATATCTCCCACTCTCAAAAACACTGATTAAAAATAAAAAAAAATTAATCATCCGCACCTCAACGCCGCCTTTCCTAACATCGCACTACCTAAATTCCCTAAACACTTCCCAAACCACGTTTATGCAACTTCCAAACCAAACACAAATGCAGTGAACAAATAAGGTAGTTGTCAGTATTGTTTTACGGCAGCTATTATGACCTAAGGACCTCATGTTTAGCAATGAGCGGCCAAAAGGGATTGATATATCTCCGTCTACTCCAACTCATAAATGTATATTGATTAACTACATTACTGATGCAGAAATTAGTAAAGTATGAATGTTGTGAACTCCTGTTTCAGACAATGTGTAGTTGTATCATTACATGATAATAGCTAAAATCTTAACATAACAAAAGATGACCAAAACTATAGATAATAATACTATGATCACAGAATGGAGAGTTTAGATCAATTTGACGAAACAATATTTGAATGAGAATTACTAGAAAAAACCACTATAACACATATTGAGATAGCACCATCAAAATGGATGATCTCCTTAAAAATTTCTTCCTCACTTGAAATGTGTGGTTGAAAGTTGAAACTTCTCAATTTTCACATTTTATTATCTATTTCACTTCTTAAACTCTTTTCCCACAGATGAGATATCAATGTCCCATTTGTAGAGGCGGGATGAGGGTTGGGCCATGTTAAAGCTATGTGGCAGATGGCAGCTCCTGTCAAAACTGTCTCAGAAGCTTGATTATGGGGCGTTTGGTTTGATTCGAGGCAAGGTCATTCCGAGCACATAGAGGCACTAGCACTACCATAGTCACATGGAACGGGCATCGCTCCGGTACGGGATCGCAGATCGGGATCGTGGTTCGCTAGGCACCTAAAATTTGGTTTGATGGGGGTAGGTTCATTTGGGATCACTTCGGAACGATGTACCAAGCAATGTGGTACGACGTACCCATGTAGCATCATCCGTCCTTGTTTTACCAAACACCATTTCAGGGAGTGGATTTTTTTCAGATATATGAAGTATAAACTATGAAAGTTTACCTGTTAACAAGGTAGAGGATCTTGTTAATAAAATAAACCATTTCACGATCTTCAAATATAACTTTAGATCTTCAGTTTTTATTGTCTTATACCTATAAATATATATGCACTCTATAAATGGAAGTAAATTTGAAATCTTGACAAATCATAAGGAAATCAAAATTGAGAGCCAAGTACGGTCCAAGTACGGTTTTGAGCCAAAAAGTAAATTGAGTTCCACATAGTAGTCATGTTTTCAACTTATTCCCAATATGGTCATCTCAAATTACTCGACTAACTAAAATCCCTCTCATTTTTTTACACGTGTCTATGCTCAACTTAATTAGTGGCCCACTTATTTTTGTCCTATTAACCCTCAAGTGCTCGACTGACGGCTACTCAACTTACAAATGTTCGACTTAACTGTTTCGTACTTTTGTACCTATTTGCTTTATTGCCTCGGGAAAGAAAAAAAAATCTATAACTTATATTTTCTTGGTAATCGTAATATTTCAAAACACACACACACTACACATACTAATCCCTAAAACACACACCGATCAAAGAGGGTTTCATAATACTAAACGATCTTCAAGGTCGATTATTAATTACATCACAAGGGTTTCATAACTTAAGTTTGAGTGTGTAGCCCTTACGATATGGGTTCACTTTTAAAGTCTGTGGTTACTTAGTTAAGGGTTGGTCCTATAAGAGGGTTTCATAGTTGGGTTAATCTCCTGTAAAATTTCTCGACGATATGGGTTTCACGTATAAGGCCAACGTAGGTTCAACTTAAAGGTTAATCACTTTCCTGTAAATTTATTTTGATTTGATTTAATGCTGAAATAAATAGTTTTGTTTAATGTTATCAAGTAGTTTTATAATTATTTTTGAATCAATCTAGGTTTATGATTGACTGTGATATAGGATATATCTACTGTAATAACCATAGATTGTAAGTTGGCTTGTACAAAACCTGATACGTTATAAAAATGTTTTGAGCACTGTTTTTGGTCCAGGTGGTTAAAATATAATAACCCAATGAGCATGTTTACCATTTTTTGATTTACCATTTGCTACAAATCATAAGAAATGTCAAAGATCCTAGTACTGATATTCCTTTTATCTTTGATATTGGGCCAAACACAATTAAGTTTGGAAGGAGTGAGTTTTGTTTGGTTATCGATTTTCTTTTCGGGGATTGTTCGTTAGACCACTTGAAAGGAGTTATTGTTTCCGTGAGCGTGTATTTCCCGAAAAATCTAGTGTTAAGGGCCTTGATCTGAATAAGCTACTCAACAACCATACTGAGTTTAACAAGCTATTGGATGATGATGTTGTCCGTGTTTGTTTGCTTTTGGCGTTAGATTTTGTTTTTATGGGTTTTGAGCTAAGACACGTTATCGCAAACAAGCTTTTTGGACTAGTTGATGATTTATCAACATGGAATGATTTCCCCTGGGGTGAGTACATATGGAAAGAGCTTCACAAAAGGGTATACAATAATGATAGTAAATACCGTAAAGGTCATTTAAAAAAACTTGCAACTATGGGCCCGACATTCATGCCAACATATACTTTGCAGGGTTTTGTTTTTGCCTTTAAGGTTAGTCAAGTTCTTTATTTAAATTAATAATAGTTTTTTAGATAAAATTTATACGGTTGATTTAGAAATTCCCTTTGTTTTGTTCTGGTTTCTAGATATGGTTATTGGAAACCTTTCTTATTTCAAAAACATGGTGGCTTAAAGAAAAGGATGTCATACCTAGGGCTGTGGCATGGAGTGATGGGACCTCATTTTTAAAGAATGATTATGATCGTCTATTTCAGGTTAGAAATAGGCTCCGTACCTTACTCCATCTTCTGATGAGATGATAACAGAAAGTGGTGGAGAATGAGTTTCAGAGTATTTCCATAATGTGTCAAAGGCAAGTGACTAATCATTGATGGACCTTTTTAAAGGCGTAACCCTATGGAATCAAATTATGTTATTCTTTAAATCAATTTTTATTTGTTTCAAACACAAGATGAAAGCCAAAATTCATTAAGAAACCATCCGGACATAAGATTCCTACGGAATCTCCGGCACGTACAACGCTTTGGTTAACTTAGACTCTTTTTCAGTTGTGAATCACATCTCTTTTTCCCCTGATATTAGCAGTTGGAGAGTTGCCCAAAAATCGTTCTCTCCATTCTTAACAACATTAAAAGAGTTAATCAAACTCTTATCACCATATACATGATACCAAAGTGCTAATCCACCATTATCTAAGGTCGAATTCCCTCATGACCTTAGTTTTCATGTCATTCAGACCATATAACGCATAATTATGGCACATAAGGTTTCTGAATGCTTCAAAGCATCTACCTTACACTTAACTCGAGTATCGGTCTCCTTTTTAACAAGTTCAGGAGCAGATCCTTTAGATGTCACTCGTGACATTCCAAATATTTTGTTAATATGAGATCCCATGATTAGTTTGAAACTAATTTTGGTACTATTAACAACATGCTTAATCACAAGTGTTTCTTAACAAAATGATTTTAATTCGTCTTTTGTTTGAAACACTAATGTTTTGTAAGATCTGTTATACAAAACCATTTTAAAAGAAGTCTTTCGATTGAAACAATTAAACAATATCACCTATTACATAATGTTTTAACAAAAACACATATGTAATATGATGTTGTTAATTTCCATTAAAAAGATCTTAATAGATCTATTTTACATGATCTATTTCTATACTGAAAATCTACAAGATTTCAGTAGATCCATTCATCTAAAGAAACTCAACAAGGTTTTAGTAGATCAATTCTTCTAAAGAAACTCAACAAGGTTTCTATAGATATACTTTTAAACTTCAAAAATTCAAGAATTATATCTAGTTAATAATTAAACTCGACCCGGTTTAAAAATAAACTAGACAAGTCAAACAAACACTTCCACTAATTTAGTAAAAATGATGTATATAATCTGATATTTAATAATAACTTGTATAATTATCAATATCTTGTTTCAAATAAACTCTTCTTGATTTCATTGAACATGTTACAGTTATCTAATAAAATAAAAAATTGCATTTTATGAGATATGTTTCAAAGAAACTCCACTTGGTTTCAATGACTTCATTCCAATAATCTAATAAAATAGAAACTTATGTTATATGAGATTTGTTTCAAAGAAACGCCACTTGGTTTCAATGAATCTAAATGCGTCATGATTTGCAACCATGTTAGTAACTGGCGCACCAATTACATTTACAGGAGTAGTCACAATCGTGTTTGTCATCATCATAGATCAACACAAAAGTTAAATAAACTATTATAAACTGATATCCAAGAAATTCAATCCTGATTTCGATAACCTTGTACCAGATTTGATTCAAAGAAACTCAATTTTGTTTTCAATGAATCAAAATAGAAACTCAATCTTGGTTTCAAAATAAACTGATCTGAACAACTGCTTTTAAAAATCATTATAGATCTGTAATTCCAAATCTGTAAATTAAAATTCTATTTAATTAAAATTGATTTCCAAAGAAACTCAACCTGGTTTTGATAGAAACCAGTTTATAAATATAAAATCTATTAATAATAGTAACTAATCTGATTTAATAAAAGTGTTTTTAATTCTGTTACACAGAATCTGTTTTAAGATTGTAAGGAAACATGTACACTTTTATTAAAATAAAATCCGATTACAATTAATAAATAATTAACAGAAAATAAAACAGACATAATGGGGCAGAAGCAGAAGACAGACACTATAAACGATAAATAAAAAAAGCAGTAAAAGGTCGTGGAATGAGGCACGTGTTATACACGCTTCCCTTAAAACAGATTCGTCGTCTGTCTCCCAGGGTACAACGTTCAAAGATGTTGTATAGCCGGACCTGACAAACTTGCCTGAATATCACGAAAGCAGTCGTATGATTCTGATCGAAAGGATTACTGGAACTTGGTTGCTATGGAGCTTTATTTTTGGTTGTATGTAAAACGAATGAGACTAGGCCTCTATTTATAGTGAAAACGTTGTCTTGTTTTCCAAGATAAATAACTGCCCAACTTAAGCAAATCTTTTATTAACAAAAACGATTTGCATATCTTTTAATGACACAAAATATTCTGTACAAATTTATTTGATAAGTTTAAATCTATTCCTAAAATAGATTTACAGAAAACTGGAAAGAACCCGAATCACACCTTCCCACTTCACATTTTGGGCGATGTGGGATACTTCCATTTCTCAGATTTTGTGTTTCACGTGTCCCACTTTGAGACACGATATCTCATTCATATTAACTCCATTTTGGACATACTTTAGCCCGTTGCAAAGCTCTCTTCAAGGAGAATGCAAAACTACAAGCTAATATAAGAATATATATATATATATAACATACACATATATTAAATAATGTCCAAAGTTTGCTAAAACACATTTTGCCAAACTATTTTTCCAACATCACCATCCTCATATAATGTAGTTTCATCACCAAAAGTTGCAACCATCTCATTCTCACTTGCTGAACCATTGGAACCTTGAGGGTGCCTCAAATCACCCTCAAATTGGTCAATTGTTGGACTGTTGAGTTAAGAAGAGTTGCTGCCATCACTCTGATCCTGAACATTTGGATTTGTATCATCATAGGATGTGTCAGGACCCTCATGAACAATTTCATTAAAGAAATTAACATGATCCAAGTCCTGACTAACTTTTACCATAGAACTTTATTTAATCTTGAAAGGAAACACATTTTCAAAAAAACTAACATCTCTTGAAAACACAAATTGTTTTCTTTCAAGACTAAACAACTTATACCCTTTCTTAAAAGAAGATTATCCAATGAAAACACATTTCTCAGCTTTACTACTAAACCTATCATGATTATTAAGAATAGTATCAAAACAAAGACACCTAAAAACTCTTAACTGTTTTAAAATGGTTTTTTATTAAAAACAAGTTGATAAGGAGATTTTCCCTTCAGCACTGAACTGGGAACCTATTAATCAAATAACAAGCAGTAAGAACACACTCTGACCACAAGTTAAGAGGAATTCCCCCTGAAACAGAAGGGATCTGGCAACATTAAGCAGATGCCTATGTTTCCTCTCCATAATCCCATTCTGTTGAGGAGTGTAAGAACAAGATGTTTGATGTATTATGCCATTGTTTTCACAAAAAATATTAAACTTGTGATTAACAAATTTAGTCCCATTGTCACTTCTAAAAAACTTAATAGCTTAGTTAAATTGGTTTTTAATCAAATTGTAAAAGACAAAAATACAATCAAACACTTCTTCTTTGGTTTTAAGCAGATAGACCCAAACAGCCCTGGTGAAGTCATCAACTATAGTCAAAAAAATACCTATGACCTTCCTTACTAACAACTCTGTAAGGCCCCCAAAGGTCAAGATGCACAAGCTCACCAAGACTAGTAGACTTGTGCTCACTCAATGGAAAAGGTTCTCTAGTTTGTTTAGCCTTTTGACAAACATCACAAGGTATATTTTTAGTGTTATTATTTTCAAGAAACAAATCTTTTTTAAAACAATTAAGACTTGATCAGAGGGATGACCAAGTCTCTTATGCCAATTGAGTTTGGTATTATTAAAAGAATCAACACTATTTTTAAACAGATTACCTTCCATACTATCAAAATAATACAATCCATTAATTTGTTTACCAATCCCTGTTATTTTCACATCCATCAAATCCTGAGACATGAGAAAACACTTTAATTCATCAAAACCAACAATAAACTTGCTGTCCCCAGCCACCTTATGAACATATACAAGAGTAACAGAGTATTCAAGGACAACCAACACATCATATAGAGTTAAAAAAATTAGTTAGTATGAGATTTCCCACCTTAGTGATCAAAGCTTCTGTTCCATTAGGATGAGAAACTCTTATTCTAAGATAAGAGATATCAATAACATTAACTAAGTTTTTATCAGTATAAGTCAGGTGCTGGTTAGCCCCTGAATAAAAAATAATACCAGATTGCTCAAGAGCAGACCTAGTACCAATGTTTGACTTAAAGAACTTATTAAAATTTTAATTGAAAAACTTATTGTTATTAAAAATAATACCTGCCATATTGGCTTGAACACTTTTCCTTTGTCGTTAAGAGAATTTTCTTTTATTAAAGAGATGAGAGTTGAAATCTATTCATCAAAAAAAGTAGAGGTGGAACTAGATCCAACAAAATTATCGTTGTTTATAAACCTTTTATTAAAATTTTGATTGTTCTGATTAGAAGTAGATGTATTGTTCTTTTTTCCAAAGTCACTAGGATACCCAATTAACTTAAAGCACCTATCATAGTGTGACCATTAAACCCACAATGCTCACAAACCATAGTAGGTCCACGACCGGTTTGTAACATTTTTTTTTTAAGGTCATTTACGACATCAGATAGCCGCGCTCTAATTTTTTTTTTTTGCTCGTACGGCGTTTACTTTTAATTTTAATAGATAATGTTTAAATCGGTAAACTAAAATAAACAATTGTAAATATTGGTCACAAACGAAATTAAAGTTTTTATGACAAGAAGAATATATTATTTTTACGAAAAGTATCAATCAAATTTTTTATTTTATTATTATCGTGAATATATGCTTTATGTCTTTACATTTATCATTTTATGAGTATATATGTTCTATATAGTAAAATCACCATTAGGATACTTTTAATCATATAAAAAGGATTTTTACTTGTGATCTTTGTTTTGTACACTTTTTCATATGTTATATGATTGGTAATATCATGATATAATGGGATTATAAGTATTGTAACATGTTGGTTAAGTGTAAAAATGTACAAGTATAAACTTGTAGTTAAAAGTTACTTATGGAAAGTTTATGTTTTCATATGATGTAATGGTTTGTTAATATTGTTATCATGGACTCATGTGGACTAATCATGGACTAGGAACCCTAAGTATGTAAGACATATGTTAATAAGGGTTGTAATGGACTTGTAACAAAGTGGTTAAGCTAAAAAGTTATAAAAACGACTTTTAAACACATTTTGAGAAAAACCCATTTAGGGGCTGTTTGAATTCGAAAATTTACACCTCTATTTTATGATTTTATAAGATACTACATGTCCCAAGGATCGTGGGCATGTAAAGAACTCGAAAAACCGATTTATAACGAAAAAGATACGACGATTTCAAGTTTACGTTAAATATATACTTTTATAAAACTATTTTTATAAAAGTTACTATTCACCACAGAAACTTATACTTTTAAAACATCAATAAATCGATAAAACTTTTAAATACGAAGACATGCTCGAAAGAATCGCTAAAAACGGAGTTAAAACGAATAAGTTACGACATTTACGAGATTTACGATAACTAAATCTATAAAAATAAATATATAACTGTTATGAACAGTAAAATCACTATTCATCAGAAAAACTCA
Source organism: Tanacetum coccineum (assembly GCA_026074375.1). Classification (NCBI taxonomy): domain Eukaryota; kingdom Viridiplantae; phylum Streptophyta; class Magnoliopsida; order Asterales; family Asteraceae; genus Tanacetum; species Tanacetum coccineum. Next base: position 33,471 of record BQNB010003063.1, read on the forward strand.
AATTTTGAAAATGTTATATTTTGATAACTCGTCTTAATACGAAGGCGTGGACGTAAGAAACGAAAGAAACGGACTTAAAACGAGAAAGTTACGCCAGTTTTACTAAAGTATACTTATAAACGTTTTTACTTTATAAATATGATTTCACTAAAACGATTAGATGGTGATGTAGCTATATAGAATTATATGTGGTATTAGTTAATCAAAGTACTATATTACTAGGGAGTTTCATAATGAGGCCTCTTCGGGGTGGCGTATCGACGAGTTGTTGGATTTACGATTTAAAGTGTCCTAGCTCCTCATACGTCACTACATGACCTCTTAATTATGATAGCCCGAACGATAGTATGATGAGCTATACGACCTATAAATAATCAAAGTGTTTAGTACTTATACGACCTATATTGGATTAGGTTGCCTTCGGATTCCTTCGTGACGCATTTTTCTATTGTGAATACTTGTTGATTACCATTCACTCGAGGTGAGTTCATAGCCCCCTTTTTACTACGTGATTGTTTTACAAAATCTACGGGGTGAATTACATTGCTTGTTTTACTATTGGACACAAGTGTTTTTCTAAGTGTTTTCAAAGTGTTTACAAAGTGTATGCTATCCAGATTACTGCCTGAATATTATTGCTAAGTTACCTTATTGCCGTGAAGTCCCTATTTATCATGAACCGTTAATTGCTATTGTAGTAAGCGCGAGTGTTGTGGATAGATCTATCGGGACTGACAATCCCCACCTTTCCTTGGGTCACTAGTTTGATCAAAGTGCATTTAACATTGAGAGGTGTTAGGTTGTTGGCAAGCATCCTATATTCTGATTGGGGCACAAATCTAGTTAAGGCTTCGGGGTCATGAGCTTAGTGCAATAATAAACGTTTTGGACTACTGAATGTGTTTCAGAGTCTACTATTACTTCGATCTTGTGGTCCACCCTTTTTACCGATAAACCTATGATTTCACTCAACCTTTGTGTTGAATTTTAGCATGTAATTTCAGGTCCTAGGGTATGAAGATTGGAGGGGAGCCATGGCGGATATCAATGAAGACGGATTCTGTGTTTTATCTAAAGTCTATGCAACTTTTATTATCTTTAAAAACTTAAGTCATCTTTTGGTATTATGAAGCTTTTGGTATAATTAAAAATGTATGTGAAATGTTTATGACTTATAAAACATATGGGACCTAATGTATAAACTCTGATATTTTGCTATGGCATCGAATGAAATCTTGTCTTAAACGTCCATTTATGGTCATTTCCTATATCTTGATTGTTGTACTTTGACGTAGCACCCCATTGTTACCATTCCGCTGCGTAGTCCGATTTTGGGGGTGTTACATTTAAAATCCGTAAACAATGAATATTCTATTAATAATGTTTGGCACCTTATGAACTCCAAGTTCATTAGTTTATTCTAATTGCACAACAAATTGTTACAATATATATTGATGACATCAAATAACGTCTATTTTATAGCATCATTTATCCCATGTTATTAACCCATTTTGTATAATTATTACAAAGAATTATTACTTAATCGTTTATATTTAAGAATTGCAATAATTACGGAGTACTTAGTGAATATTAGCAAAAGGCGCGCATTCTGGAGCTTAAATGAAGATATTTTGAAGATTATTGATTCTGAATACCAATATGCCGTATCCATCAAAGAAGATACGGCATATTCGTGCCTGCACTCACCAAAGACCACAAAGGAAAGAAGATCAATACGCCGTATCCAGAAGACCAATACGCCATATTGGAAATATAGTATGTGAATATTCTGGAAGATATCAAACGTGGTCCCTACTCCAAGAAACTCCAATACGCCGTATCCAATCCCTTGGATATGCCGTATCGAACCGACTTCCAAACTCTATAAATACAAAACTCAAAAATGAGTTTTAAGTGTGCTAAATCATATTATCGATACCTAAACCACAAAAGTCTATTTTCAGAGGAAAAAATAGCAGAAGAGGTCTTGCAACGCATTCCAATCCATAAAAGACAACGTGTAATTTCTTATACTTTTGTTATCGTTCAATTTTTGGTATCATTCGTTATCTCGGTTAGTTTACCTTGGCTAAAACAATTACTCTTGTATTAATTATGATGTTTGAAGGCTAAACGTTTGAGTATTAGCCGTTATTATGAAGATCTGAATGTTTGGTTTTGTTTATATCTCGATTGCTTAATTTATCGTTGTATGCTTGTTTATGTTTATCAATTCATACTTGTTTACGTGCTTTTGTATGCGACATATCATTCAACTAGATCTAGTGATACGGACCAAGTAATCTAGATGCCAAGATAGCTCTCCATATAGTTGTTTATACATCTAGAATCATACGATCACAAGTATTGTCCTTCTAAAATCATGCTAAGGATACGGTAACGGCTTAACTAGTTAACGGAAATTGCCTTTGGTTTATTGAACATGTTAACTAGTAGGTGAATCTATATAATTCAAGAAATAATGTTCTGATTCTATTGGATAGTTGGACAAGTGGACTACTAGTGTATAAATTGCCTTTAAGCAGTAAGTGGGTAAAGTCTCTATGAGCTAGGGTTTAACAAGATCACCATTGCTTTAATCCCTAAAATAGATTATAACCAAGTAATAAGGATGCTTTATGCGGATGCTGTAATTGTGACAGAATTAATGTGTCTAGGTCTTAGGATAAAGTCCCGCCTAAGTCTAAGAATGATATGCCTCTTCGAGATAAGTAATCATTGCACTGAATAAACAAACCAACTTCTAATCGGATTAATGATGGCTAATACAGTTTTCTTTCATAAGGCTCGACCGTTCTTTTATCTTCTGTTAATTTGCTTGTGTGGGTTAAAGTGTCTTGAATTGATTGTAGTCACCAAACAAACCCGTGCTAGTATCTCAGGCTGAAACCCCCCTTTTACCTGTTAGAATTAGGATTAGAACTAACATAGGATTAGAATAGGTTTGGCTTAGATTATAATTAACTTAGATTAGATAAACCAAAATATAAATAAATTGACAGATTTAACCTCGCTTCAAGTGTTCGACACCCTACTTACCACGAATATACCACCGACCGGGTACACTGCCCGTTAAAGTGTTGTTTTTGGTTAGTGTATATTCTTGTATATTATGTATATTTTGTATTTTAGTTAGTTTAGTTGTTTGCTTGTATAATTGTGTGTTTAATTTAATTATTTTCGTAATATACTGTTCTGGTCGATTACTCGATACGGGTATCCACTTCCATCGGATACGGCGTATCCAACTTTCTGTCTAATAACATAATCAGAACCCTGAGTTTTCGTATTTGATTTTCGTGCTAAAATTTTTTCTACCTTTCTTCAGAGAAAATCCTACTGATTGTGTATCCCTTGTTTTGGGTAGTGCATGACAAGGAGTTAAACAAATGAACTCTTCACACCTTACAAAGAACCTGAACGAGAATTTCGATCATCTAGGAGACACTTCAAGACACTAAGTCTTGACGAATTGAGATCGCCTGATTTCAATTTACTTTTTGACCAAGAATACTCGGAGGAAGAAGAAGTAGAAATAATGGCGGAAACTATGGAACAGTACATGAGCAAGAACCCGAGCTGAATATGGATCGTGGGGGTGTTAGGCCCAAAATTTGAAAGACCAAAGATAGCTTTTGAACTATACTAAAGGGCCAATTTCCAGGAACTACGCGCTAACACCATTCAACGGTTCGATCATGAAGACGAACGAACTCATTGAGAAGTTCTTGAGTGATACGTCGATTTAATTCCACAATTCTAATAGTACTATAAGACTAAGTGATGCTTAGAGCATTCCCTATGTCCTTAATTAGAGCAGCAAGTCGTTGGCTAAAAAACGAACCAACTGGTTCAATTACAACTTGGGATGGTCTTAAAACAAAATTTCTGAACAAATAGGTGTTGGGAATTATACATTCCTAACTTAGTACCGTTAGTTATATATTTAGTACCGCTAGTAATAGTTAGTACTGACAGTACAAAATGTTAAGTACTACTCAGATAGTTATGTACTGTTAGTATAAAATATTAAGTACCAGTTTAAGAGATATGCATGAAAATATTGTAGGAAAAGGGCGTATGGGGCGGGACGGGGGAGGAGAGAGGCATTTACGCATTTGTAGCCATGATTAGGGTTTTCCTTAGTGTATAAAAAAACCTACACATAGTTTTAAGATATCAATCAATATACAGTTCATTGTCATTACTCATAGTTAGCATCAATATATAAAATGGCGATTGCGTTTATATCAATATTCATTGTTCTCTCTCCTACCTCTCTCTCTATCTCTCTCTCTCCACCTATATACTCCTCTCTCTCTCTCTCACATTTGCATTATAAGTTAGATTCCGCATAACTTATAGTGTTCTTAATCATTGTTTCTCATGTAGTTTGTGTGAATCTATTCATATTAGCTACAACCTTTAACAAGGTAGTAAGATTCATATTCAAAGGGACTCACAAGTGGTATCGGGGCCTGTAGAGAAACTCTGAAGTAAGAAGAACAAAAACCATAATAAACCTCTATCTTAACAAAACCTAATCATGTCCTGATCAGATCTGATGCTCCATCCTCCACCATCCACTACCACCATCACAAACAGCCTCACAACAAACTCACACTGACTGTTTTCCTTCAACAATCAAAACTCTTATTCCTCAAGAATGGAGAATATGACATATGGGCCATGAAAATGGAACATTATTTGGCCCATACAGACTATCCTATCTGGGAAGTTATTCAAAGAGGCGCTCTGGTCCATAAGTATTTCAACTGAACAAATTGGTTTAATAAAGGTTCTACCTCCTAAGACTGCAAAAGAAACTTAGCAAGAAGTAAAGAGAAGAAAGCAGACTACCTTTATAAGGCTTTTACCAGAAGATCAACTTCTAATTTCATAAAATGGACTGATGCTAAAGAGATATGGGATGCTATCAATTCTACATTTGGTGGAAATTAAGATCAAAGAAGATGCATTAAATATATTCCTAAAGCAACAGTTTGAAGCTTCTCTGTATTCAAACTCCGAAGGGCTACATAAAGGCTATTAACAGGTTTCAGATCTTCTGAGCATCAACGAAGATTCAAGGTGCAGGGGTTTTCCACTGAAGAATGAAATTAAAGTTTCCTTGGTCTCTACTCTGCCTGGTCCTCAGGTTTCCTTAATCATGAGGACCAAGCAGGAGTGACAGTCTCAGTATTGAATGATCTTATAAAATCTTAGAGTCTTTGTGGAGGTCTGGGGGATGGTGATTGAAAGGTGGCGAGGGCAGCGTCTACTGCATCATCCTCTAGCACACAAAATGTGGCATTCGTTTCAGAGAACACTAGCAGTACTAAGTGTTAGTACCAAAGCTATATGTGTTTCGAACTCCTTCTGGCCATAAACTCACAGTAAGCACATACTTCATCTTATGTACTCTTTACTTTGCATATCAATCCAGTTGTCCACAATTGGAATCATGAAAGATCTAAACCAAAGTGCCATGATGAGTTTGATTTAGAAGAAATGACTTGAAAATGGCAGTACTATGATTTCCAATAGATAATAAAAAGTTCTACAAAAAAACAGGTAGAAAGCTACAATTTGATGCCAAGGAACCAGTTGGGTTTGACAAAACTAAAGTCGAGTGCTATAGTTGTCACAAGACAGGAATTTTTTGCTAGGGAGTGCAGATCCAAGGGGAATCAAGATGGGAGGAGGAGAGATGCTTAGAACACTGGGAATAAGGAAAAATACAATGGGAGAAGATCTGGTAAACAGGAGGACTTTAAAGCTTTGGTGACCTCTTGACGAGAAGGTGTTGATGGACCAGTCACTCTAAAGATGAACAGGAGACCTACGCTGTCAGCTTGGGCAACATTCAGGTTTCAGACTCAGAGGTAACGTTTGTTCCAAAGAATGTAAAGAGATCTTATGCTACAACTTAAAAATACTGTATGATGCCAGATGGAACAACTTGAGAATTAGCCAATAATAGAAAAATACAAGTCATATACACAAGCCCTTAAAGAACGTGAAGCACATTGAGTTTCCTCGAGCTACAAGGTCAACTTGGAGTATGGAGGACAAGATAAGGTTTATGAAGGAATTTACTTAGGGGATGATAAAACAGATGCCTAGGGGACATGGGGGACCATAGGAGAAACTATTGGCAAAGTGGGAGCCCAAAAAAGAAAAAGAAGATGTATATGGGGAAGTGCTACGAGGTAGAAAAAGGGCACAACTCTCTAAAATTCTTAATATTTTCTAAATAGTCCCCAGATGAGCTAGGGATAAGGTTGGGCTTGGGTATGCGGTACTCCAATGAATAAAGTTGGTTTAAGTTTATGAAAATGAAAGTTTTCCCAAAGTGTGTTTGTCATTAGGAACAAGTGAAACCGAAAATAGGTCATGTGAATGATAGATATGCAGAGGGATACATGCAGTTTCCCCCCCAATGAACAGGGAATCTTACAACCCCTTCTGACCTGAACAAAGAAATAAATGACACCACAATTTACATATTGTCAAAGCCAATTAACCCTAGTGAATACGATGTTAAAGCAGTGACTTTAATTCTTATTAATCTATTGTAGGAAGAAACCATGGAATCTAATGCCGTGATCCAGTTGTCATGAACCACAATGTAATTAAATCAACCTAAAGTTTGATCTGATGCTCCTATCATTGAGGAGTATGAATCAGATAGTGAAGAGAACATGGTGTCTCTACCACAAAAGAACAAGAAAATACCTAGTTTTGCTGATAAGCATGTAAAAACTCCTAGGCAAACTGTTATAGAACAAAACACATGTAGTCAGAGTCCTAAACTTGATAAAAAGAATTGTAGTGGTTTAATGTCTAAAAAATTAGGTTTGGGATATGAGTTTACTACAAAATCATTTTTTATATGTGGAAGTCTTAGTCATCTTATCAGAGATTATGATTTTCATAAGAAAATGATGGCTGAACAAGTTGAACTAAACAAACAGAAGGGTAAGGGCAATGTTCAAAGGGAGGATAAACCAATTTGGAACAATGTGCAAAGAATGAATCATCAAAACCAATTTGTTCTAAAAGCAGTACTAACTAGAACTGGAAAGATTCCAGTCAATACTGCTAGCACTAGCAGTACTAACACAGTTAACACTGCTAGGAATAATTTTAACAGACAAGCAATACCAATTAAAATGCTGCTAAGGAAAGTTTAATACTGTTAAGACCAATTGTGAATAATACTAACCAAAAATCCTGGCTATTCAATAAATCTGTTTCACCTTTAGAAAGTCAATTAATAAGAACAACAGCACTTAAACAAATTTTTCCAAAACAAGAAGTTTTTAATAACGCAGGAGGTAAATGCAGTTAGTGCTGTTAAGGGAAAAAAGGGAAACTGCTGTTAAGTCCTCAGCAGGTTGTAATTAGAGACTACAAAGACATTACTGGCACAAAGTCTCCAAATATAATAGTGGATCAAGTCTTAGAAATTGTTTCACGTTTCAAATATCCACTAGGCAGACCAGCCCCCAAACAGGCTTGGTGATCCCTAAGCGAATCAAATCTCTTATATTTAATGTCAGGATTATCCCATAGAGCTTTACAGAACAAGAGATTGTTGATAGGGATGTTCCAGGCACATGAGACTGGAAACAAGGCCTACCTTGCTGATATCAAAGACTTTAATGGCGGCCCTGTTGCTCTTTAGGAGAAGTAAAGTACATAACTGGTAAAGGTAAAATAAAAACAAGAAAGTTAGATTTTGAGGATGTGTGCTTTGTGAAAGAACTACAGCATTTCAATCTCTTTTTTGTGTCACAGATCTGTGACAAGAAGAACAAAGTTCTTTTCACTGACTCTGAATGTCTTGTTTTGTCTCCTGAATTTAAGTTACCTGATGAAAATCAAGTCTTACTTAGAATCCCCAGACAAAACAATATGTACAGTTTCAATCTAGAGAACATTGTTCCTTCTGGAGGTTTAGCCTGCTTAATTGCAAAGGCCACAATTGATGAATCTAACAAATGGCATAGGAGGTTGGGTCATGTTAACTTTAAAAACTTAAACAAACTTGTGAAGGGAAACCTTGTAAGAGGTTTACCTTCAAAGATTTTTCAAAATGACCACACTTGTGTTGCTTGTCAGAAAGGAAAGCAACACAAGGCCTCCTGTAAAGCCAAGACAGTGAGCTCTATTAGTCAGCCCTTACAGCTTCTGCATATGGATTTATTTGGACCTACATCTGTAAGGAGTTTAAACCATAAGACTTATTGCCTAGTTATCACTGATGATTTTAGCAGGTTTAGTTGGGTGTTCTTCTTAAGAACTAAGGATGAAACTAGTGGAATCCTTAAGGACTTTATAAGACAAATTGAGAACCAATTAAATCAAAAAGTTAAATCTATTAGATGTGATAATGGTACAGAATTTAAGAACAGGGATTTTATTGAATTTTGTGGGTCAAAAGGGATTAAGAGGGAATACAGTAATGCCAGAACTCCACAACAAAATAGAGTTGCTGAAAGAAAGAACAGGACCCTTATTGAGGCTGCTAGAACTATGCTAGCAGATTCATTTTTACCTAACACTTTTTGGGCTGAAGTAGTTAGTACTGCTTGTTATGTCCTTAATAGGGTATTAGTGACCAAGCCTCAAAATAAGACACCTTATGAACTTATAACTGGTAAAATACCAATCATAAGTTATATAAGACCTTTTGGGTGCCATGTAACCATCTTGAATACCATTGACCACCTGGGCAAGTTTGATGGGAAATCAGATGAAGGGTTTTTAGTTGGGTATTCTCTACAAAGCAAGGCTTTTAGGGTATACAATTTAGAAACCAAGAGAGTTGAAGAAAACCTGCACATAACCTTTTTAGAAAATAAACCAAATGTTGCAGGGAAAAGACCAACTTGGCTGTTTGATCATGATTATTTAACTAATTCAATGAATTATCAACCTGTGAGATTAGAGAATCAAGCTAACATGCAGGTCCACAAGAAGCTAATCATAATGCAGGTACAGAAGATAATATTGATGCAAGTAATTCTAAAATAGAAGCTGAATCTGCTCAGGACCACTTTGTACTGCCAATATGGTCTTCTTATACTTCAACAGTCAAGAGCTTAAAAGCAAATAATGCAGGTGAAGAACCTACCACGCATCCTGATTTAAAGCCAGTAGATAAGGAGGATCAAGTCTTTTTTGATGAGCTTGAAATACTTAAAAGATAAGAACAGGATGCTAATGATGCAGCTGAAGCTCTCAGGAAGGAGTTTGCCCAAGGCACTGAGGATTTGCTTCTTCAAGCAGGAGCTGCTAAAGCTAGCAGTACTAACCTAGTTAATACTGCTAGCACACCAGTTAGTACTGCTAGTCCTTATTGTGAACTATCCTTCACTGATCTAACCAATACTAACCAAGATGATTCAGAAATACCTGCACTTGAGGAAATTTAAGACAATCCTACTGCTCGTATTTTTACCAATGCATCTTATGATGGTGAGGGTGCAGTGGCTGACTTTACAAATTTAGAAACTGTTGTGAATGTCAGTCCTATTCTCACATAAAGGATTAACTCTATTCATCCTTTAACTCTAATTCTTGAAGATCCAAAATTAGCAATTCAAACAAGAAGCAAAGTGACCAAAAGTTTTGGAGCCCATGCTTTTGTAAGTTATATTCAAAAGCAAAGGAGAAATAATCATAAAGACTTCCAGCATTGTTTATTTGCTTGTTTCTTGTCTCAAAATGAACCCAATACGATCTCTGAAGCACTTGAAGATAAAAGTTGGGTTGATGCTATGCAGGAAGAACTGCTGCAATTCAAGATTTAGAAAGTTTAGGTTCTTGTAGATTTGCCTTATGGGAAGAAGGCAATTGGAACAAAATAGGTTTACAGAAATAAGAAGGATGAAAGAGGTGTTGTGGTTAGAAATAAGGCAAGGTTGGTTGCTCAAGGACATAGGCAAGAGGAAGGGATAGATTATGATGAGGTTTTTGCTCTTGTGGCTAAGATTGAAGCCATTAGGATCTTTTTAGCCTTTGCTTCTTACATGGGATTCATAGTTTATCAAATGGATGTGAAAAGTGCCTTCCTGTATGGCAAAATTGATGAGGAGGTCTATGTGTCTCAACCTCCAGGTTTTATAGATCCTAAGTATCCTAAGAAGGTCTACAAAGTAGTGAAAGCTCTATATGGTTTACACAAGCTCCTTGAGCTGGTTTGTCTTTCTCTACTTTCTTGTTGAAGAAGTGGATTATAAGTGGAACTAGTAACTAAGACTCATTTCATTAAGACCTATACCATCTTAAGGACAAACATGATATCATATTAGTACAAGTTTATGTGGATGATATTATTTTTGGTTCTACAAAGAGATCTTGGTGTGATGAATTTGAGACCTTGATGAAGAGTAGATTTTAGATGAGTTTATGGGAGAGTCACCTTATTTCTTGGCATTACAGTAAGCAGAATGAAGATGCGATAGCTTGTCTATTCAGGATAAATATGTTGCAGAAATTCTGAAGAAGTTTGATTTTGCCAGTGTAAAGACTGCTAGTACACCAATTAAGACCCAGAAGCCTTTAATCAAGGATGAGGAAGCTAGTGATGTGGATGTACACCTTTATAGCCCATAATTGGCTCCTTATGTACTTGACTGCTTCTAGGCTTGATATTATGTTGCAGTCTGTTGCTTGTTTTAGGTTTCAGGTCAATCTAAAGACCTCCCATCTAAGGTTGTTAGAGATCTTTAGGTATCTAAAGGGCAAACCCAAACTGGGCCTTTGGTATCCTAGAGTGTCCTCATTTGACCTAGAAGCCTACTCAGATAGTGACTATGCTGGAGCAAATCTTGACAGGAAATCCACAACAGGAGGTTGTCAATTTCTTGGCAGGAGACTTATTTCTTGGCAATGCAAAAAGCAGACAATTGTGGCTACTTCTACTACAGAGGCAGAATATGTTGTTGCTGCAAATTGTTGTGGGCAAGTTTTATGGATTCAAAATCAAATGTCTAGGAACCTATGGTTTCAATTTCATAAATACAAAGATCTATGTTGATAATGAAAGTACTATATGCATTGTAAAGAATCCAGTATTTCACTCCAAAACAAAGCATATTGCAATTAGGCACCACTTTATAAGGGATGCATATGAGAAGAAACTTATCCAGGTGCTAAAAATACACACTGATGACAATGTAGCTGATCTTCTAACCAAGGCATTTGATGTTAGCAGGTTTCAGTTCTTGGTTGTTACTATTAGGATGATCAATCCATAAGCTGCATTAGCTAAGGGGAGGCATAGATTTTGTTGTTGTTTGATGAAGTGTTCAGTTGTGCAGATGAATCTTGACATAGTGTGATTTTCTGGTGGATTTGGGTTTTAGAGAGTCATTGGAAAGAGATATAAATGGTACTGAAGAACTGTTGTTGCCAGACTTGTTCATTTTTTTGTTGACAAAAGTTAGTACCGACAGTACAAAGTTAATAGCATTGGGCACAGATAGTACCGCTATAAAGACGTTGGAGAAAATACCGCCAAGGATCTAAAGTGTAAATTGAAACGGTTTCTTTGATTTTGGGTTTGTTTAATCTATATAAACCCATATCAATTGCACAGTTTACCCACGTAAACTCTCTTAATCACTTTCTTCTATCAAACCCTAATCTTTTACTCATCGTCACTTATCAATTCATCAAGTATGGCTGTTCTTGAATCATGGCCTAAACACAACATGGTCACTTACTTGGAAAAGACTGATGGGAATACAGAGTTTCATGAGGTTATCAGCTTTCGCGAAGCTTCATTCACTATGCTCTTACTGTAAGTCTTGTAGTCTCTACTACATTTGTTGAACAGTTTTGGATGTCTGCTAAATCCAAACTAATCAACAATGTTAGGTATATTACTGTTAAAGTAGCTGGCAAGCCTTTTTGTGTGTCTATCTCAGAGGCATCAATAGAACGTGTCTTCTTTTTTAATGATGCTGCAGGGATAGATTCTTTGCCAAATAGCTATATGAAGTGATTCAGCTAACTTGGGGTTATGAGGGGCATAACCCTACTACACACCCTTCCCCCTAACTGGTCTTAACGTTTAACAAAGCCATATTTTCACCTCAGTGGAGATTTCTTTTTCATACCATAAATCACTGCATAAGTTCTAAAAGCACTTCTTGGGATCAAATTCCCACTAATATTGCCATAGCAGTAATTTGTTTAACTACTAATCAGAAATATATTTTTTCTAAATTAATTTTTAATGGTATGATGCGACACTTGGATGCAAAGAAAAAGTTTGTTATGTATCCAAGATTTATTTCAGTCTTTTTGGATAAACAGCTAAAGAATGTGCCTGTTCCCTTAGACCATTTTCTTATTAATGCTTTAACTAGTAAAATTTTCTCTTTTATGGTTAAAAAGGGAAAATATTTTTTAGGGAAAGTCACACCTCTGTTTCCTAACATGTTGGTTCAACCAACAGAGGATGAAGGTGAAGGGTCAGAAAGATAATCTGAACCTCAACCCATACCCTCTCCTTCTCACCCAAGTACTGACCAACATGAGACACAGACTAACCCTTCTTCAGACTTCAAACTACTTTCATATTATGATTCCATTTCAGAGGGGTTCTGGGTTGGGAAATATGGAGGTCAGTCATCAGATCTGATAGATCCCTTTCAGGGATGAGTGTGCAGAACTCAAAGTGTGTGATCTTTGTATCTCCTTGTGTACACCGGTTTTAACAGATCAGCCAATAAAATTAAAACTTAAAGGCACAGTCAGAGCTTAAGAAGCACGCCAACCAGTTATCACACACCTCAGAGCTTGGGATGAAGAGAGTATCATGGAAGCAAAGATTAGGCAGGAAAGAAATCCTTGAAAGAAAAAGTGGGATGAAAAAGGAGTCTTGTATCCAAATAAAACAGGAGCAATCCGCCAAAGCTTAAACTACATGTCATAAAGATCCCGGCTTTTGATGAGCTTGTGATTAGGCAATTGACTATAAAGAGGACTGAGGATGCTCAAGATGTGAGGGAGGACAATGATATGTAACGAGAAGGAAAAGTGTAGCAAAGGAAGTTAGTACTGAAGATGCACTTAGTACTGACAAGCAAAACGTTAGTACTGACAAGGAAGAAGTTAGTTAGTACCGACAGACCAGAGGAAGGTACTGACAAGCAAAAAGTTAGTACTGACAAGGAAGAAGTTAGTACCGACAGACCAGATGAAGGTACTGTTGATCAAATTGAAGGAAGAAGTGCTACTCAGACAGCTCCAACAATAACTCCAACAATATTTGGAGATGATGAAACTATTGCTCACGTTCTTCTCAACATAAGCCAAGCCAAATCAATTTCAAGAGAAAAGGAGAAAGGAGTTGAACTAAAGGATGTAGAGAATATTAAAAGACCAAGGCCAACTCTAACAAGATCTCTCTTAACTTTAAATAACCAAAAAGGGTCTTCTTTTTTCTAAAAGATTGATCCCAAAGACAAGGGAAAGAAAAAGATTGAAGAAGACGAATCTGACATAAATCAGAAGAATCCATGAATCTGAAAGAAGCTTAGATGCTTGCTTATGGATGGGAGATTGCAAGGATCAGATGCAAGAGGATTGGGAAGAAACAGACGAAGACAGGGAAAAGATAGCTGAGAAGAAGCTACAAAATGCTACTCTTTATACATCTTACATGGGATTCATAGTCTATCAAATGGATGTGAAAAGTGCCTTCCTGTATGGCAAAATTGATGAGGAGGTCTATGGCAAAATTGACGAGGATGTGAAAAGTGCCTTCATGATATAATTGCAGCTCAAAGAAGGTTTCTTGCAGAACAAAGAGATGCTGCTATCAGAAACAGACCTCCTACAAGAACTCAGCTCAGATTTGAGAAGTCATCATCTGACTTACTTGAAACATGTTAGAAAAAAGAAACACTCACACCTGAAGAATAAAACTTTTGAAGAAATACAAGCTTTATACGAGAAAGTGAAAAGGTTTGATGAAAGTTTCACTACTATTGGCTCTACTGAAGATGAAAGAAAGATTAAGGAAATGAATGAAGGAGCTAGTGATCCTGACAAGAAGAAGAAGTTTGTCAAGGAACATGTCTTAACAAAGGTACCTGCAGAGCCAGATGTAGCAGAGTAGGGTACAAAGAAGAGAAAAGGTGGTCATATGACGATGCTTGCTAGGAAAAGGAAAAGATCACAACCAGATGTTGATAGTGATAATGAACACATAAAGTGTCTAAAGATTGTTACATTTGAAGGTACCATAGATAGTGAAATAATGGAGAGAAAATTTGTCATTGCTAGGTTGAACAAGGTATCATCACCAGATGGAGACTATCTTGTTATCTACAGAGCCAATGGGAACTTCAGGGCATTCAACTATCTATTGAAGGTACTTCATATCTTTGATAGGCAAGATTTATTTCACTTGTATGACTTGGTGATGAAGCAGTACTCAGAAGTCATACTAGAAGGAATTGAGTTGATTCTTTGGGGAGATTTGAAGATAATGATGGAATCCTCAACATGAGAAAATGATCAAAGTGACTTCTGGAATAATCAACAAAATTAGGAGATTGTCAGATGGAGATTATATGAAGCTTGTGGAGTTTACATATTAGATCTTAAAGATGGGACAGTCATTCATACTCGTGTCGTATCGGATACCATTAAGCCCACTCATTTATAATTTCTTCTTTACAAAAGAGAGCGTCCAAATTTATGTAAGTAAGAAATGATAAATTATGTAGTTCGGTGATTTATAATTTTATTTATTTATAATGAGAGGCGTCCAATCCTTTTGAAGAATACAAATCATAATATCATCCTACTTAATAATTTCTGATGCAACACGCGTACACACAAAGTTTTTCAAGGTGGTGAATGACATTATCGATGCAAGTGCTCTAATGAGTATGGGACGAGTGTCTGAATCTGTCTTCGGAGTCGGGAGGCGAAACCATTCTGGTGAAATGACATAGAGTTCAAGGCAGTTAAATGTGTACTCGATTAGAGTAATTAAGGTAAATTCATTAATGAACGAATCAGCATTAGCGGATTATCTATCAATCTTCCTATTACAAGTCCAGCCATAAAGACTTATAATACTTAAAATTCATACATAATCCCATGTAAACAGAACTGTGAGGGTTTTGTTAACATAGCAATTATCATTAAAATCCTTCATATTACAAGTTCAGCCATACAGACTTGCATAATTATTTTCATAATTAATTCCATGTAAAACAAAACTTTGACGGTCTTCGCGTTATACAAGATAGTATAAAGCTATGAAAGGAAAAAAAAAATATCCTTAGAGGACCATTTGGTCTCGTTTAACTTACATGTCTTGAGACGAAACGAGACCTTTATGCAACCCACAATGTCTAAGAGTAAGATGAGGACCGTTGTATAAACTCACAATGTCTGGAGGGTATAATTGAGACCATTGTGCAACTCACAATGTCTTAAGAAATGGATCTGGTTTTATTAAAATAACTTCTTATATAAATAAACGCCGCGTTATACGCAAAATATGTAAGCAATATATATTTACATATATGTATAGTCACATAAGCACTTAATGCAATACACGTTATGTATGCACATAAGCAGTAACGTGTATGCACTTTGAAAATGTTTGATGTGATGCAATGTGTGAAAACGGTTTATAGTTCATAGGTAAAAAATATGCAACCTAGTTCTCTATAACCTTGGCTCTGATACCAATCTGTAACACCCCCAAAAATGTTTTTTTTTGTCGCAGCAGGAAATATGTAGGGGGCGTTAAGTCATAATACAACAGATAAAGATACAATGAGATCGACTCCTTATGTGTCGTTTGTAAAAACAATTTCTCGTAAATTTTTCTGAAAAAATAAAATAATTAGTTGTCCCATAATTGCATCCCATGAAAAACTTGAATGTAAAGAATGCAGTGCACATCAAAATTAATCCAAGCATCTAATTCACCTGAGGAAAACAATGCTTAAAAGTGTCAACATTAAAGTTGGTGAGCTTAATAAATTTGTTTAATTATGAAATGTTGTTAAGTTTCAACAAATATACTTTATCCTCTGTGTCATCACTTAGTACCATAAATGTTGTATAAAATTTGACACGACCATTTTATTGTACTCAAAAGTACCAATCTTATCACAAAGATGTTTATAAGTATTGCACATGACAGATGTTTAATGTCACAAAATGTTCCAAGTATGTTAATGTGGGCCGGGGGGACCTGTAGTCCCCAAAAATGATCCGACATGGTATAACGTTCGTTTTACTTGGTGTAGCTAATCACCCGAACGGTGGTTTTGTCAATCCCGATTAGATCTATTTCATATTCATCGCGCAGACACAAAATGCTATAACGTTCGTTTGCTAGTGATAGATTATCACTCGGAACGGGGATTATCATCCAAATAGATCATATTTTCAAAACATTCGCGCTTCAAACCCTCCAAAGTGATTTACAGTTCATGGTCGCTTTGTGAATAGACTTGTTGTAATGTGCCCGGATTCGAGCAGTGATACAAATAATGGGTTCCCATATCCGTGGGTGTTCCATCCTGCCAACACACCAGGGAATGTAGTGCTTGTTGGCCCGCAAAGCGCCTCTCAAATCGTAATCCGAAAAGCATTTCAAAGTAAAGTATGATTTGTGACCAAAACTAAGTCAAATAATGGCGATCAATAGGAAGCTATGAAATATAAGTATGTAAACCGATTTTGAAATCAATCATGTAAATGTGTTTGTAATGAATTGCAAAAATCAAGTATGTAAACCAAGTATGTAGAACAGTATGTAAAAGATATTGTAAACGAATATGTAAACAAGTTGTATTGAGCATGTATTCTCCCCCGAGATTTGTAAAGTAAATGTAAAACAAGTGAAAGAGGGGCTATAAACTCACATCGATGTTGAAGAACGATGAAGTATTGGGCATCTACCTATGCCAACTCAAAAGGGAGATGAAACGGCTCGTATCAAGAAGTTGCAGCTTAACCTTAACTGCTAGTCTCATAGCTTAGGTGTAATGCGTTTGGGTTTCCCGATGATTTGTTACATCAACGCGACACGTTGATAAAAGATTTAGATTTTAAAGTTGTAATAGTTTGGTGGTTGGTTAAATAAATAAATTGAAAATATACGCAAAGCGTGTAATATATATTCGTTATATATTTCTTATGAAAAATAACCCTTATATAATTCTTACCGTAAATTATATCACAAAAACGATCAATCCAAAGATTTATGAAAAGTATATAATACCTTGCAGGTATTATATAATAAATGCGAGTTGTTAATTTAACCAATTAGTTTGACTTCAATTTAATTAACAAAAGACTTTGAATAAAAGTTGACACGTGTCTTACTATTATAACTTAAACAACCGAAGTTGGTAACCGTTTATACCAATTATAGTATATAATTTAATATTTTATAAATCATGTTTCGTTTCATTGACAGGTCGTGTCTAAAATAATTATCTCATTGTAAAAGTATTGTTTTCGTTCGTTGTCAGGTTATTGTATAGTTATACTTTAATATTTTATAAAATATAACTTTAGCTCTTTTTATCGGTTTATTAAAAAAATATAAGTTTTAAGCGGGACTTTAATAGATATAGAAAGTTTATATAATTTCATGTTGACTTTCCTGTTTATTATATATCGTTTCCAGTTTCGCAAAATTCGACATTTTCCCTAAATTCAATATGTTTTGCAATTTTTAAACGTTCCATGTTTCAATGCTCGCGTTTTTAGCATGTACCACTATATATCATTTATTACTTAAATAAAAACAAAAAATAAGTCTTAATTTTATTTACAGATTAAACCAACCAAGTATTATTTATCCGGTTTTAATATTTGTTAAAAACTTACGTTATTTTCATTTGTCAAAGTATAACTAAACAAACCCTCGTTGTTTCGTTGAACCAAACGCACTCTTGTTTTGTTCCCGCCTAAACCAAACGCCCATTGTGTCTCTGACTTAAACCAAACATACCCTTATGGTTTTTATCAAAACCAAACGCACTCTACGGTGTTTCTGCCCACACCAAAAAAACGCACCCTTATGCTGTTATAAACAGCAAAACAAAACACCACCCCTTTGCATAAGCCAGATCAAACGCCCTTGTGTTGCTTTAACTGCCAGCAAACGACCCTTGTGCCGTTTGGCAGCCAACCAAACACCCCCTTTTGTTACAAACCAAACCCATCGCACCCTAATCTAATAAATCCAACGGACCCTAACTGATTAAAAAAAGACGACGCACCCATCTTGGGCACTAACCGAAACCCAACGCACCCTAGTCTATGTAAACCAAACACACCCAAAAATTGGTTATACACAACACCAAACGCAGCCCTCATTCGGTTTTTCTGCCAACACGAAACGGCACCCCTTGTTGCGGGTTTTAGAAGCAACGCAAGCCTAGCTGCTTATCCTAAAATCAAACGGCCTGTTGTGGGTGGCTACCACCCCCACTTTTTCCGGTTGCCAAAAATAAATCCCACGCACCCTATTTTGGTGACACAAACAGAACCACGAAAAACCCACGCTACCCTCTCGTGGTGCGCAAAGAAAAACAAACGCCACAATATCTGTGATGCATAACCAAAACGCTACCCGCACTCGGTGGCTTGACCCACCCGAAACAAACCACCTTGTGGTTGTTATCACAAACCCGGCGGCCACCTGTGCGCCGGTGCCAAAACCCAGAATAAGAACCACACAAACACCCTTGTTTGGTGAAAACAACAAACCGAACGCCCACCCCTTCTCGGTGCTTTAAACCGAACACACCCTGCAGTTAACCCGCATCCTAAAGGACCCTTGTGGTGCTGATGGACTCAGGAAAGCGGCCCTGTAGGATAAACAACAGGTCCCAGCGGCGAAAGTGGATCAGGAGACAGTGGGTAATCGGGGAATCGGGAAGATCCGGTACCAAACGAGGAGTAGTACAATAATTTTTATAGGTTCGGCCCGGAGAAAAATACGCTTGCTAGGTATCAGGCTTCGCCTACCAAAAAGTACCTTGAAGCACTTAAGCGGGTCTTTCGGTATCTCAGAGGAACCATTAATTGTGATCTTTGGTATCCGAAAGACACTGCTATGGAACTAACGGCCTATGCAGATGCGGACCATGCAGGTTGTCAAGACACACGAAGAAGTGCGTCAGGAAGTGCTCAGTTCCTTAGAGATAAACTAGTCAGCTGGTCCACAAAGAAACAGAAGAGTATTGCGATCTCAACAACAGAGGCTGAATACATTGCCATGTCTGGATGTTATGCTCAGATACTTTGGATGAGATCACAGCTTACAGACTACGGCTTTGTCTTTAATAAGATTCCCTTGTATTGTGACAATCGCAGTGCCATTGCGCTCTGCTGCAATAATGTCCAGCACTCCCGGTCCAAGCACATTGATATTCGACACCATTTTATTCGAGAGCAAGTTGAGAAAGGCGTGGTTGAATTGTACTTCGTGTCGACGGATTATCAGCTCGCGGATATATTCACCAAAGCATTACCAAGAGAGCGGTTCGAATTCCTACTCCCGCGACTTGGTATGAAGAGTATGTCTCCGGAAACACTTAAACCTCTTCAGGAAGGAGAAGAGGAGTAAAGGATGGTCCTCCTATATCCTATGTACATTTGTAAATATTTAAAAACAAAAACAAAATACAAAAATATAAAACTGTTAGCCTTAAAATATTGAGTCGAACATGAAGTTCGTCCATTATGTATGTTAGTCTCGGTCAATCAATTAGCTAATGTTGTAATAGGAAAGTATCGGGAATCTGGCTCGATAGTTAATCTAATATTGTATATGTTTCGGGTTTAATCCCAAGCAAAACTCGAGCCCGAGTCCTAGTCAAATATCCCGAACGTCACTTAATGTGTCGGAGTATATAAGTAACTTTTCCTCTTTGGAAAAGAGAGTTAGTTTCATAATAAACATTTCACTTTTCTATTTTTCTCTCCCATCTCACTCTCTCTCTTCTTTCTCTCTCTAGAAATCAACTCTCTCTCTTTTCTTGATCGGTTCGTGGTTTGTTATATGAAGTGAAAGTGTTATCGGGATCCTACAATTGGTACCAGAGCTTCAAGGGTGGATTCGTGTTTGATTTGTGGTTCGAAATCATCAAAATTCATGGGTTGGTTTGTTTTTTTTGGATTCGAAAAAAAATAGCAAGAAAATCCAAGATTGATCTTTGTTTGTGGTTAAAAGTGTTAAAGATTTGTACTTTCGGGCTTAGAACTATCCCTTGCATTATTACTAGGTGGTTTTAATATCATTTCGTGGCTTTCAAAAATGGTTGATGATTTTTTTCTTGGCTGCGTTTGGTCTAACTGAAAGGGTGTTCTTGATTGCGTTTTGGTCATTGCGTTTTGCTCTTATTGCGTTTTGCTCTCACTGCGTTTTGGTCATTGCGTTTTGCTCTCATTGCGTTTTGGTCATTGCGTTTTGCCTACTGAAGACCCTTTATCAAAGTAAATCTCAACGTTATGCTGCCCAAATCGCAGATCTTGCGTTTAAAAAGTTAGTACTGACAAGGAAGAAGTTAGTACCGACAGACCAGATGAAGGTACTGTTAATCAATTTGAAGGAAGAAGTGCTACTCAGACAACTCCAACAACAACTCCTACAATATTTGGAGATGATGAAACTATTGCTCACGTTCTTCTCAACATAAGCCAAGCCAAATCAATTTCAAGAGAAAAGGAGAAAGGAGTTGAACTAAAGGATGTAGAGAATATTAAAAGACCAAGGCCAACTTCAACAAGATCTCTCTTAACTTTAAAGTCTCTTCTAAAGATTGATCCCAAAGACAAGGGAAAGAAAAAGATTGAAGAAGATGAATCTGACACTAAATCAGAAGACATCAATGAATCTGAAAAGAAGCTTAAGATGCTTGCTCATGATGAGGAGATTGCAAGAAAGATGCAAGAGGATTGGGAAGCAGAAGAAGAAAGGAAAAGATTAGCTGAAGAAGAAGCTACAAATGCTACTCTTATACAAGATTTTGATGACATCAAAGCAAGAATTGAAGCTGATAGACTTCTAGCATTAAGGTTTCAAGAAGAAGAGAGAGCAGTTTATTATGGAAAAGAGAGCAAAATTCCTTCATGATACAATTGCAGCTCAAAGAATGTTTCTTGCAGAATAAAGA
Source organism: Tanacetum coccineum (assembly GCA_026074375.1). Classification (NCBI taxonomy): domain Eukaryota; kingdom Viridiplantae; phylum Streptophyta; class Magnoliopsida; order Asterales; family Asteraceae; genus Tanacetum; species Tanacetum coccineum. Next base: position 54,683 of record BQNB010003063.1, read on the forward strand.
GCTGCTGCCATTAGAAACAGACCTCCTACAAGAACTCAGCTCAGGAGTCAGATGATGACTTACTTGAAACATGTTGGAAACAAGAAACACTCAGACCTAAAGAATAAAACTTTTGAAGAAATACAAGCTTTATATGAGAAAGAGAAAAGGTTTGATGAAAGTTTCACTGTTATTGGTTCTAGGGAGGATGAAAAAAAGATTAAGGAAATGAATGAAAGAGCTAGTGATCCTGACAAGAAGAAGAAGTTTGTCAAGGAAGATGTCTTAACAAAGGTACCTGCAGAGCCAGATGTAGCAGAGCAGGGTACAAAGAAGAGAAAAGGTGGTCATATGAAGATGATTGCTAGGAAAAGGAAAAGACCACAACCAGATGTTGATAGTGATGATGAACACAGAAAGTGTCTAAAGATTGTTACATTTGAAGGTACCATAGATAGTGAAATAATGGAGAGAAAATCTGTCATTGCTAGGTTGAACAAGGTATCATCACCAGATGGAGACTATCTTGTTATTTACAGAGCCAATGGGAACTTCAGGGCATTCAACTATCTATTGGAGGTACTTCATATCTTTGACAGGCAAGATTTATTTCACTTGTATGACTTGGTGATGAAGCAGTACTCAGAAGTCACACTAGAAGGAATTGAGTTGATTCTTTGGGGAGATTTGAAGATAATGATGGAATCCTCAACAGAAGAAAATGATCAAAGTGACTTCTGGAATAATCAACAAAATTGAGAGATTGTCAGATGGAGATTATATGAAGCTTGTGGAGTTTACATATTAGAGCTTGAAGATGGGACAGTCATTCATATGTTGGTTGAAAGAAGGTATCCTCTCTCCAAGGATTTGCTGCAAAGAATGCTTGATTTTGGATTAGAAGTCGAGGTAGAAAGTACTGCTGCATTAGATTTGATAAGATTCATTAAACAACAGCTGAATGAAGAGTAAAGAAGAAATGGAATTGAGAAGGGTTTGAGTGTTGGCTAACCACCACACAACAAATGGTCATCAGTTCACCATGCTTAATAGGCATAAGAACTGGCTAGTCCATAAGCAAACGACTTGTGGTAAAGACTTCTCAAATCCGTTTATGGTTGACAATTTACCAAAAATTGTAGGGTTCTCAACTCACCTTGCTTCATGGTTAAGAGTTGGCTAGTCCAGGATCAAACAGTTCTTGGTAAAGACTACTCAAATCTGTTGATAGCTGATAGTTTGCTAAAAACTATATGGTTTATCAATGCACCATGTTATGGCAATGAAGCATTGGCTAGTCCAAAAGCAAACGGTATTTGGTAAAGACAAATCAATTCCGTTGATGGTTGACAGTTTACCAAAAACTGTATGGTAATCAACTCACCATATTTTGAAATAAAGAGTTGACTATCCCAGAGCAAACGGCTACTGGTAAAGGAATATCAAATCCGTTTATGGCTGGTAGTTTGCCAAAAACTACAAAGCCAACTTAGTTGGATTGTTGCTGAAAAGATGTTGCTGTGTTGCTGAAAAGATGTTGCTGTTGAAGACGTGTTGCAGAAGGATAGCAAAAGATGTCAAAGATTATTAAAGATCAAGATCAAGATTTGACAAAGTGTTTGGATACATCCTCCAAGAACTTAAGAAGAATAAACCAAAGAAACATGAAGTTAAACAAGTTCAACAATCATGTTTAGGGGAGGATTGTTGGGAATTATACATTCCTAACTTAGTACCGTTAGTTATATACTTAGTACCGCTAGTAATAGTTAGTACTGACAGTACAAAATGTTAAGTACTGCTCAGATAGTTAGTACCGTTAGTATAAAATAGTTAGTACCGTTTAAGAGATATGCATGAGATATTATAGGAAAAGATATGCATTATCTTTTACGCGTTTTGTAAGCCAGGATTAGGGTTTTCCTTGGTGTATAAAAGGAACCCTTACGGCATAGTTAGAGATATCAGTTCATTGTCAATCTCATAGTTAGCAATTAATACAAAAACTTAGTTATCAATATTCATTGTTCTTCTTTGCATTATAAGTTAGATTCCGCATAACTTATAGTGTTCTTAATCATTGTTTCTCCTGTAGTTTGTGTGAATCTATTCATATTAGCTAACAATCTTAACAAGGTAGTATGATATATATTCAACAAGGGATCCACAAGTGGTATCAGGCCTGTAGAGAAAACTCTGAGTAGAAAAACAAAAAAACCAGTTATAACCTTTATCTTACAATGCAAATTCAATGGTTGGATCAGGAAGATGATATTACACCACCACCACCACCACACCATCACACAAAAACCAAACACAAAAACTCCTCACACTGTTTAACCATAAAACTTCCTGTTCTCAGAAGGAGAATATGACTTATGGGCCATGAAATAGAAACATTATTTGGCCCATACAGGTACTATCCTATTTGGGGGGGGAAGTATTCAAGTGGAAATGGTTCCTGTGAGTAGTCTTCAACTAATCAAATGGTTTATAATGGTTTGAGGAGGCGGCTCCTAAGACTGCAAATGAGATGATTTTAGCAAGAGAAAAGAGAAAGAAGAAGCAAGGACCACTTTTGCTTATGGCTTTACGAGAAGATCATCTTGTAAATTTCATAAAAATGACTGATGCTAAAGAGATGTGGGAAGCTATTCAAGTCTAGATTTGTGGAAATGATTAATCAAAGAAGATGCAGAAGTATATTCTAAAGCAACAGTTTGAAGGCTTCTCTGTATCAAACTCAGAAGGGCTACATAAAGGCTATGATAGGTTTCAGAGTCTTATGAGTCAACTAGAGATTCATGGTGCATGCGTCTCCACTGAAGATGCAAATCAGAAATTCCTTAGGTCTCTACCTTATGCCTGGTTTCAAGTTTCCTTAATTATGAGGACCAAGCCAGGAGTGGACAGTCTTAGTTTTGATGATCTGTATAATAATCTAGCACACAGAATATGGCATTCGTTTTAGAAAACACTAGCAGTACTAATGATGTTAGTACCACTTATGGTGTTTCTAACTCTTCTGGTCATAACTCACAATATGAATATACTTCATCATACTCCTTACTTGCAAATCAATCCAGTTGTCCACAATTGGATCATGAGGATTTGGAACAGCTTGATGAGTTTGATTTAGAAGAAATGGACTTGAAATGGCAGGTAGCCATGATCTCCATGAGAATGAAAAAGTTCTACAAAAAGACAGGTAGAAAGCTATAATTTGATGCCAAAGAACCGGTTGGTTTTGACAAAACCAAAGTCGAGTGCTATAGTTGTCACAAGACAGGGCATTTTGCTAGAGAGTGCAGATCCAAGGGGAATCAAGATAGTAAGAGGGAGGAAAATTAGACATTGGGGAATAGTATAGAAAATGGGAGAAGATCTGGTAAACAGGAGGATTCTAAAGCTTTGGTGACTCTTGATGGAGAAGGTGTTGATTGGACCAGTCACTCTGAAGATGAACAAGAGAACTATGCTTTGATGGCCTGCAGCAGTTCAGGCTCAGACACAGAGGTAACTTCTTGTTCCAAAGAATGTAAAGAGTCTTATGCTAAACTTAAAAAATTGTATGATGAACAGAGGGAACAACTTGGAGATGCCAGTATAGAAATACAGGCATATACTCAAGCTTTAAAGAAAGTTGAAGCACAATTAGTTTCTCATCAACAAAGTCAACTTTGGTATGTAGGATGTATAGTATAATTGTGGTGTGATGTAATGATCGTACTTTAGCGATAATGTATATAACGATTTTATAGAAGAGTTGTGCATTTTTCGACTGTTAGCTTATGTCTAAGAATCTCTTCGTATGTTATCTATACTGTGTCGAGCTGATTAGCCTAGACAATGCGTCGGTATATGACTAGTATGGAGATTGTAAATGTGAGCACATGTGACCTCAAGTGTATTAGATGTAGACTTATAGTTCTCCACAGAAAAGAGACCGTCATCTATACAACACTCCAAACCACCTCCATAGTGCACCTTCTCATAGAGTCATCTTACACATATTACTTAGAGAGATACGATGTCACTCCGTGCACGCTCCCACGCCCCCATGACGACCAGCAGGCGTCTCTACCTGGATAACGCGACTAGGCACTTGGGTCCCCCCTATGGTGATCAAATATAATAAAAGTGTTTTACGTTATGAAAATGAAGTTTTTCAATGTGTGTTTGTCAGTAGGATAAGGGATATAAAAGATAGTCCTTGTAAATGCATTAGATTTACAGAGGGGATGCATGGCAGTTCCCCCTCAAACCCATCCATTGACAGGGATCTACATCCCTTTTGGACTTGATAAAGAAATAGATGACTCGGAATTTACATATGGTCCAAAGCAATCTAAACCTAGTGAATCTGATACTAGAAGCAGTGACTTTAATTCTTGTAAATCCAATTGTAGTGAAGAAACATATGAATCTATGCCTGAATCAGTTGTCAATAAACCCAAAGTAGTAAGTGAACCTAAAGTTTGGTCTGATGCTCCTATCATTGAGGAGTATGAATCAGATAGTGAAGATAAACATGTGTGTCTACCCACAAAAGAACATGAAATACCTAGTTTTGCTTTTATTAATACTTATAAGCATGTAAAAACTCCTAGGCAAACTATTATAGAACAAAACACATGTAGTCAGAGTCCTAAACCTGATAAAGAGGATTGTAGTGGTTTAATGTCTAAAAATCTAGGTTTGAGATTTGGGTATACCAAAAAGGTATGTTTTGTATGTGGAAGTTTTAGCCATCTTATTAGAGATTGTGATTTTCATGAGAAAGATAAGGAGTGGAATAAAAAGCTGAATTAACAATAGGATAAGTAAGGGGTCTAGTCAATGGAGTATTAGGCTAGTATGGAACAATGTGCAAAGAATGAATCATCAAAACCAATTTGTTCCAAAAGCAGTACTAACTAGAACTGAAAAGATTCCAGTTAATATTGTTAGAACTAGCGGTACTAACACAGTTAATACTACTAGGCATAATTTTAACAGTCAGGCAGTACCAATTAATGCTGCTAGGAAAGTTAATACTGTTAAGCCTATTGTGAATAATGCTAGACCAAAAGCTGGCTTTCATAAATCTGTTTCACCTTTTAGAAAGTCATTTAATAGAACAACAACACTTAGAACAAATTTTTCAAAACAAAAGGTTAATACTGCTGAGGTAAATGCAGTTAGTGCTGTTAAGGGAAAAAGGGAAACTACTGTTAAGTCCTCAGCAGGTTGTAATTGGAGACCCAAAAGACATTACTGGAACCAAGTCTCCAAATACAATGGTGGATCAAGTCTTAGAAATTGTTTCACTTTTAAAGATCCACTAGGCAGACTCAAGCCCAAACAGGCTTGGGTCCCTAAGAGAATCTAATCTCTTTTATTTAATGTGCGGATATCCACAAAGAGCTTTACAGAACAAAGGGATTGTTGATAGTGGATGTTCCAGGCACTGCTGGGAAACAAGGCCTACCCTTGGCTAACTAAATATTAAGATTTTAACGGCGCCCTGTTGCTTTTGGAGGAAGTAAAGGTTACATAACTGGTAAAGGTAAAATAAAAATAGGAAAGTTAGATTTTGAGGATGTGTGCTTTGTGAAAGAACTACAGCATTTCAATCTCTTTTCTGTGTCACAAATCTGTGACAAGAAGAACAAAGTTCTTTTCAATGACTCTGAATGTCTTGTTTTTTCTCCTGAATTTAAGTTACCTGATGCAAATCAAGTCTTACTTAGAATCCCCAGAAAAAACAATATGTACAATTTCAATCTAGAGACCATTGTTCCTTCTGGAGGTTTAACCTGTTTAATTGCAAATGCCACAATTGATGAATCTAACAAATGGCATAGGAGGTTGGGTCATGTTAACTTTAAAAACTTAAACAAACTTGTGAAGGGAAACCTTGTAAGAGGTTTACCTTCAAAGATTTTTCAAAATGACCACACTTGTGTTGCTTGTCAGAAAGGAAAGCAACACAAGGCCTCCTGTAAGGCCAAATCAGTGAGCTCTATTAGTCACTCCTTACAACTTCTTCATATGGATTTGTTTGGACCTACATCTATAAGGAGCTTAAACCATAAGACTTATTGCCTGGTTATCACTGATGATTTTAGCAGGTTTAGTTGGGTGTTTTTCTTAAGAACTAAGGATGAAACTAGTGGAATCCTTAAGGACTTTATAAGACAAATTGAGAACCAATTGAATCAAAAAGTTAAAACTATTAGATGTGATAATGGTACAGAATTTAAGAACAGGGATTTTATTGAATTCTGTGGGTCAAAAGGGATCAAGAGGGAATACAGTAATGCCAGAACTCCACAACAAAATGGAGTTGCTGAAAGAAAGAACAGGACCCTTATTGAGGCTGCTAGGACTATGCTAGCAGATTCATTTTTACCTAACACTTTTTGGGCTGAAGCAGTTAGTACTGCTTGTTATGTCCTTAATAGGGTATTAGTGACCAAGCCTCAAAATAAGACACCTTATGAACTTATAACTGGTAAAATACCAATCATAAGCTATATAAGACCTTTTGGGTGCCATGTGACCATCTTGAATACCATTGACCACCTGGGCAAGTTTGATGGGAAATCAGATGAAGGGTTTTTAGTCGGGTATTCTCTACAAAGCAAGGCTTTTAGGGTATACAATTTAGAAACCAAGAGAGTTGAAGAAAACCTGCACATAACCTTTTTAGAAAATAAACCAAATGTTGCAGGGAAAGGACCAACTTGGCTGTTTGATCTTGATTATTTAACTGATTCAATGAATTATCAACCTGTGAGATCAGAGAATCAAGCTAACAAACATGCAGGTCCACAAGAAGCTAATCATAATGCAGGTACAAAAGATAATAATGATGCAGGTGATTCTGAAATAGAAGCTGAATCTGCTCAGGACTACTTTGTACTGCCAATATGGTCTTCTTATACTTCAACAGTCAAGAGCTCAAAAGCAAAGAATGCAGGTGAAGAACCTAACAAACATCCTGATTTCAAGCCAATAGATAAGGAGGATCAAGTCTTTTTGGATGAGCTTGAAAGACTTAAAAGACAAGAAAAGGATGCTAATGATGCAGCTGAAGCTCTCAGGAAGGAGTTTGCCCAAGACACTGAGGATTTGCTTCTTCAAGCAGGAGCTGCTAAAGCTAGCAGTACTAACATAGTTAATACTGCTAGCACACCAGTTTGTACTGCCAGTCCTTATGGTGGACTATCCTTCACTGATCTAACCAATACTGACCAAGATGATTCAGAAATACCTGCACTTGAGGAAATTTATGACAATCCTACTGCTGGTATTTTTACCAATGCATCTTATGATGATGAGGGTGCAGTGGCTGACTTCACAAATTTAGAAACTATTGTGAATGCTAGTCCTATTCCCACATCAAGGATTAACTCTATTCATCCTTCAACTCTAATTCTTGGAGATCCAAAATCAGCAGTTCAAACAAGGAGCAAAGTGACCAAAAGTTCTGGAGCCCATGCTTTTGTAAGTTATATTCAAAAGCAAAGGAGAAATAATCATAAGGACTTCCAGCATTGTTTATTTGCTTGTTTCTTGTCTCAAAATGAACCCAAGAAGATCTTTGAAGCACTTGAAGATGAAAGTTGGGTTGATGCTATGCAGGAAGAACTGCTGCAATTTAAGATTCAGAAAGTTTGGATTCTTGTAGATTTGCCTTATGGGAAGAAGGCAATTGGAACAAAATGGGTTTACAGAAATAAGAAGGATGAAAGAGGTGTTGTGGTTAGAAATAAGGCAAGGTTGGTTGCTCAAGGACATAGGCAAGAGGAAGGGATAGATTATGATGAGGTTTTTGCTCCTGTGGCCAGGATTGAAGCCATTAGGATCTTTTTAGCCTTTGCTTCTTACATGGGATTCATAGTCTATCAGATGGATGTGAAAAGTGCCTTCCTGTATGGCAAAATTGATGAGGAGGTCTATGTGTCTCAACCTCCAGGTTTTATAGATCCTAAGTATCCTAAGAAGGTCTACAAAGTAGTGAAAGCTCTCTATGGTTTACACCAAGCTCCCAGAGCCTGGTATGCTACTTTATCTACTTTCTTGTTGAAGAATAGATACAGAAGAGGAACTATTAACAAGACACTTTGTATCAAGAAGGACAAAAATGATATAATGTTGGATACAAGTTTATGTGGATGACATATTTTTGGTTTACCGTAGGTTTTTGGTGTGATGAATTTGAGGCATTGAGGGAAGAGTAGTTTCTGATGAGTTCTATGGGGAGAAGCTCACCTTCTTTGGGATTATCAATGTCAAACAGAAAGAAGATGGTATTTTTATAAGTCAGGATAAGTATGTTGCAGAAATCCTAAAGAAGTTTGATTTTGCAGGTATAAAGACTGCTAGTACACCAATTGAGACCAGAAGCATTGGTCAAAGAATGAGGTAGCTAGGGATGTGGATGTACACCTTTATAAGATCATGTTGGCTCTTTACATGTACTTGTTTGCTTCTAGGCATGATATTATGTTTGCCTAGCTTTGTTGCTTGTTCTAGGTCTTCAGGTAACGCCAAGACCATCCCATCTAATTGCTGTGAAGAGAATCTATTAGGTACCTCAAAGGCAAACCAAACTGGGCCTTTGGTATCTTGAGTGTTCTTTATTTGACTAGTAGCCTAATCTGATAGTGATATGCTGGAACAAATTCTTGACAGGAATTCCACAAAACGGAGGTTGTACAATTTCTTGGCAGGAGACTTATTTCATGGCAATGCATGCTGAAAAAACTGACAATTGGTGGCTTTCTTCTACTACAGATGCAGAATATATTGCTGATGGCAATTGATGTGAGCAGTTTTATGGATTTCAAAATCATTTGTTAGACTATGGGTTCACAATTTCATAAACACAAAGATCTAAATTGTATGAGAGTACTATATGCATTGTAAAGATTCAGTTTTTAACCTCCACTAAACAATCATATTGCACATTTAGCACCGCCAACTTCATCTAGGGTAGCTTATGAAAAGTAACTTATCAGGTGCTAAAGATTTTACAATGATGCTAATGTACCTGATCTTTTAACCAAAGCTTTTTATGTTAGCAGGTTAAGTTCTTGGTTGGTACTATTGGGATGATCATCATAAGCTAGGCCAATATGATTTGTTGTACAGTTTGTATGATTGGGTCAGTGCGCAGAAGATCTTGTTATGGTGATGTTTTTCATAGAGGTATTTGGGTTATATATTGCAATTGAAGAGAGCTATGATGGTACTAAAGAGTCATTGTGCCAAAATTCTTCAATTTTTCGTTTAACAAAAAGTTAGTACACGATTGGATTATAGTTAGAACAGAAGGCAAAGTCTGTACCGCTTTAAAGTCGTTGGGAGAAATACGCCAAGGGGTCTAAAGTGTACATTGTAACTGTGTCTTTGTTCTTGGTTTTGTTCGACCTATATAAACCATCTCAATTGCATATTTTCACACATTACTATCTCCTAAGCGCTCTACTTCCAACAACCCTATCTTTTCATCACCGAACAACCATCAATTCGTCAAGTATGCTGCTCTTGAATCATGACTTAATCACATCATGATTGCTTTTTATTGACAGATGGTGGGAATGCTGTGTTCTTGTGATTATGGACTTTCTTACTCAGAAAGCTCAATGTACTATGATATCAACTATAAGTCCTGTAGTCTCTACTACTTTGTTGATCAGTTATGGATGTTTTTTAAATCCTAACAAATCAATAAATGTTAGGTTGTTTTCGCTCAGTTGCTGGATAGCCTGTGACTATCTCAGATGCCATCTATAAGAAGGGATGTTCTTTTGATGATGTGATGGGATAGTTCTTTGAACATTAAGGTATATTTGATACTTTTAAGCCTAATGGGGTATGACGGGGGACCTATATTGTATTAAACATTTTAATAAAGCCCTATTTTCGCCTCAGGAATTTCATTTTAATTACCTTGAATCAACTGAATAAGTTCTAATAAGACACTTCTTGGATCAAATTTCTCACTATATGCCAAAACTGTGATTTGTCTTAGCAACTAATCATAACTATACAATTTTCAAAATTAATTTTTTGATGGTATGATGAGACACTTGGATGCAAAGAAAAAGTTTGTCATGTATCCAAGATTTATTTCGGTCTTTTTGGCTACACAGTTGAAGAATGTGCCTGTTCCTTTAGATCACTTCCCTATTAATGCCCTGGCTAGTAAGGTTTTGTCATTTATGGTTAAAAGGGTACAAACTTTTCAGGGAATGTCAGAAAGACCATCTGAATCCCAACATTATCCTCTCCTACTCAACCCATGTGAAGACCTAACTAAGCCACAGCTCTGATCCATCTCCTGACCGTCTCCTGTTTCTTTTCCCTATTCATGATCCACTCCAGAGGGTTCTGGTGGGAATCATGAAGGTCAGTCATCCAGTGATAGATCCCTATCAGGGAATGAGGATGGCATGACACTCCAAAGTGTATATGATCTTTGTGTTTCTTTGTGTAAACAAGTCACAATTCAAGCTAAACAAATTAAAGATTTGAAGGCACAGATCAAGAAGCTTAAGAAGAAGGCTAGACTTGTTATCACACACCACCATACGCTTGCATGCAAGAGTGATTTCCATGATGGACTCAGATTGCAGGATAGAATCTATGCAAAAAAAAGTGATGTAGAAGGAGTCTGTTATAAACAGGGGGAGGAAAACTGCAAAAAATACTAAACCAACAGCACACACGGATCAAGCTTTTGATGATCTTGATGGATTTTTGTTGCAATGGATTTCAGGAGACTGAGTGATACTCACACTGAAAAGGGTGGAAGTATTGAAGATCAGTTAGTTACGTCAAACCTGTTGAATGGTACTGACAAAGCCAAAAGTTAGTTACCGACAAGATTGATGAAGGTACTACTAAGCTTAATATGGAATTCAGATGAAAATGCTACATCTAACGGAACCAGACCCCTCTCACTTCAATCAAATAGTTTTTTAGAGATGATGAAACCATTGCTGAGTTTCTGGTATCCATGAGCCAAAATAAGGCTAAGCAAAAAGGAGTTGAGATTAAAGATGTTGAAGACTTTGATAGACCAAGGCCTACATCAACAAGATCAATGTTAACATTAAAGCCTCTTCCTAAGATTGATCCTAAAGATAAAGGCAAGAAAGTTCTTGAGGAAGAAGCTGAGTCAGATGCTGAATCTGATGGCGCGTCAATGATGCTGTAAGTAAGTTTGATATGATGCTAATAATGAAGAGATAGCCAGAAAGGTTCAAGAGGAATGGGAAACAGAAGAGGAAAAGAAAAAGGTGGCTAAAGAGGAAGCTACTAAGGCTGCACTTATAAGAGATTATGATGATATCCAGGCTAGAATTGAAGTTGATAGCATTCTAGCTGCAAGGCTTCAAGAAGAAGAGAGAGAAAAGTTCACTATTAAAGACAGAGCCAAATTACTTCATGATACTATTGCTGCTCAAAGGAAATTTCTTGCACACAACAAGAGATCATAAAATCAGAAGTAGACACTTACAAGAACTCAGCTAAGAATCCAAAATGATGACATATTTAAAAGCTCATGTTGGATGGAATGAAGCATTTCTGATCTGAAGACCAAGAATTTTAAAGGAAAATACAATTTTGTATGAAAGGTAAAAGGTCTGATGATAAACTTTATTGCTATTGGTTCTGCTTGAGGGATGGAGAGGCTATATAAAAGATGTAAACATGATAAGCTACTCGCGTACAAAGAAGGATGACAGTATTAAAAAGGAAAGTAAAGAAGAAGAAAGTACCAGAAAGAGAAAACTTGGCACTAAGAAAAAGATGAAGTCAAGGAAAAGAAGATTTAGACAAGATACTTCTCAGGATGATCAAACTGATAGTGAGAAAGAGAATGATAAGCTGAGATTATGTTTAACAATAGCTACATATAAGGACAAGGAGGTGGATTATGAAATACTTGACAAGAAGTATCCTATCATAGAATGGAAATCTGAGTATCTTGGAAATAAACCACAGTTTGATAAATCTAAAGACTTAGAGGAGATTAATTTAAATGTGGTGATTAGAAGCAATAGACAAAAGAGATACTTTAGTACTCTGATGAGGGTGCTTTCCATCTTTGATAGAGATGATTTGAATGATGTATATCAACTTGTGATGGACAGATACCAAGATAAGATACCTGAAGGTTTTAATAGAGTACTTTGGGGAGATTTGATGATTATGTTCAATTCAAGTGATGAAGATGAGTTTTAGAACTCACAGCAGGATTGGAATGTAGTAAGTTGGAAGCTACATGGTTCTTCAAGGGTACATACTTTAATGACTGAGGCATGATTAGTCATTCATATGCTTGTAGAGAAAAAGTATCCTTTGAGAAAGAAAGTATTGTTGCAAATGCTAGAATTAAAATTGGTATTGAAGAAAGACAGTACTATGGAATTTGGATGTTTATTAGATTGTCAAGATTTTAGTTGCAGAGTTGGAACCCTGAAAACTCTGATGGTGACTGAGGGGTTCTTTGCGTGTTGGTTGCAACAAAACACAATAAATGGTCTTCAGTTCACCTTGTTTAACAGACATAAGAGACTGGCGCGGTCCATAAGCAAAACAGGCTTGTGGTTTAAGATCTCATATCGTTTATGGTTGATTAATGTACCAATAATATTATATGGTTCTCGACTCACCTTGCTTCCAGTAAAGAGTTGGCGAGTCCAGGATCTAACAGTTCCTGGTAAAGACTAATGGATCTGTTGATAGGCGCGGGGGGGTGGGATGATGATAGTTTGTAAAAACTATATGGTTATTCTATGCACCATGTTATGGCAATGAATATGCATTGACTCGCATTTTGGAGCTTAAATGAAGATATTTTGAAGATTACTATTCTGAAGACCAATACGCCGTATCCATCGAGGAAGATATGGCCTATCCGTGCCTGCACTTACCAAATACCACAAAGGAAAGAAGATCAATACGCCGTATATAGAAAAAGTCAATACG
>BQNB010003063.1:75151-118261 GCA_026074375.1 Tanacetum coccineum
ACATGACCAAGGAATGGGTAGGGATTTTGATGCCTAAATCATAAAGTAAACATTTTAACCAAGAGATTTCACAAGTACTGTCAGCTAATGATCTGTATACTACCTTTGTGGAAGATCTTGAGACCACAAGTTGTTTATTAGATTGCCAAGATATGAGGCTATTTCCTAGGAAAATAGCATAACCTGAAACTGACCTTCTTGTGGTTTGGCAACTTGCCCAATCACTATCACAATATGTAATAAGTTCGAGATTATTTGAAGCTGGAAAGTAAATACCTTGACCAGGACAAAGTTTGATGTATCTAAAGACCCTTTGTAGTGCTGTAAGGTGAGGTGTCCTTGGATTATGAGAAAATTGACTTAATGCTTGGGTTGCAAATGAAAGGTCTGGTCTAGTTAGTGTGAGGTAGATGAGTTTACCAACAATGGTTCTATTGATGGTGGGATCAGTGAGTGGAACACCATCTGTGTCATTCAGTTTGATAATAAGATCCATTGGTGTGGCCACTGGTTTGACATCAAGGGTATCAGCATAGTCTTTAGAAAACAGACTGTATCAGAAGAAGTTGTACACCTACTATATGAGTCCAGGTACCAAACTGTGTGATCATATAAATGATTTTAATAAGTTGATACTTGATTTAGCGAATACTAATATCGAGATTGAGGATGAGGATCAAGCACTGATGTTACTTATGTCGTTGCCATCAGTTTATGAAAAATTTGTGGAGACATTGTTGTATGGGAGGGAATCTTCGACAATGGAGGATCTTTTGGCGACTCTGAATTTAGGGAAGTTGAAGAAAATAACTGAATGCACAAAGGAAGAAACTGGTGACCGATTATATGTAAGAGGAGGGTCAGATCATTCAGGTAAAGTTCATTATGTTGGAAGTTCATGGTTTAAGTCAAGGGATAGAACTAGTAAATTCAAGTGCTTCATATATCATTCAAAGGGCAATCTGAAGAGAGATTGTCTAATAAAGAAGTCAAGTAGGTCCGTCAGGAAGGGGAAGCATGATCAAGATTGTGATTCTTCTGATGACAATGGTAACGCCTACTTTAGAGAAGCCTTGGTGGTAGTCGAGAATGATGAGATTACTAAATTGGTAATGAATTCAGGTGGGTCTTATCATATGATACCCAGGAGGGATTTTTTGTATGACTTTAAGGGTTTTGATGGTGGTTCAGTTCAGTAGGTGATAACAGAACATGTACTATCGAAGGGACAAGAAAAGTAAAGATATAGGTTCATGATTGATCAAACTTCATACTGGAAGATGTTAGGTATGTTTCAGGGTTAAGAAGAAGTTTGATTTCATTTGGTACTCTTGAAAAAGAGGTCATACTATGAAGATGCAGATTGGTACAATCAAGGTGATCAAAGGTTGTCAGGTTATGATGACTGGGATTAGGAAAAAGAACTGTGTGTATACTTTGGAAGCAAAGTGATGAGTTTTGGTGTACAAAAGCATGGAGATTTAAAACAAGTTGGATTCAAGCAACTTCGTTCTAAACAAATTGTTTGCTACTTGTGTTTTTCGTGTTTGCTACTTGTGCTCGATACAACTTGCGATCTAGCATTCCGCGATCAAACTTCAAGTTTATTGTCGTAATTGTCCAACAAATTGTTTTTATGATAAAATTTGTCCATTTCTTGTCTAATTGTTGTTATCATAGCATTCATGTAAAGAAATAAAATTAACATTATTTACACGAAACACGTCTCGCAAAGCAAGATGTAAAAGTAGTTGACTATCTAAGTCAAGAGATATTATTGTGTATCAAAATTTACGTGTGAATCAATTCTCCTAAATATATAGTTGTGTTCAAGTCCCATTTTTTTAACAAGTTTGAGTCCCACATTAAAAACATGTATATTTACAGCAAATATACGGTGACTGCTAAACACGCATATTAATGACAAAATGGTTGTATCAACCATAAAATTACTGTTTATTACAATTAAGGACATCTTTGTAACATAACAAAAGATTTAGTGTTTAATGTTATTATTGCATCTAGAATAGAATAGAATAGCAGACTTCTCAATGAGAGTCTAGCAAAAGCGTGTGTGTGTACACGTTTAGTAGTATAGTAGTTTAGTTTATCATAGTTGTGTAGCCTCATTTATTCTGATCAAATATAATGAAGGCTTCAATGTTCGGTTAAAACCTTGTTTGATAATATTGTGTTCTTTATTATTCCGCTGCGTGTTCAATATTATCTGTAAAACTATCCTAGATGAGTCAAATCGATTCTCTACATGTGGTATCAGAGCCTGTAGAGAAACTCTGAGTAAGAAGAACTAAAACCCTCCAGTTATAAACCTCTACCTTACAAATCTATTAAATGACTGGATCAGAATAAATAAGGCTACACCAACTATCTAATAAACTAACTACTACTACTACTAAACGTGTACACTCACACGCTTTTGCTAGACTCCTTATTGTGAAGTCCTGTTATGTCTAGTTCTATACTAGTTGACATAAACTACATACCTTAGAACCTCCCTTTTATAGTAAAAAGAATCAAAGTTTTACATGGAAACTAATAAATATAATTAATAAGAAAATCGAATTAAATTTAATCTTTAACATATGACCCAATATATGAAGAATCTTTCTAAATCTTATCTTTTGAAGGCCCCATCCCCCCCCACCTCACTTCTACAATGACGACTTTGGTCCTTCTTGTTTCCATCTTGTTTCATTCATTATTTTGTCTTTATCAACTCAAATATAATTCCCAACAATCTTCCTCTAGTTGATAATGACAAAACCAAATAAGCACAAACTTCCCCTAAAGTTAATATACGAATGAAACTTTTTTTTTGCTAGAAGAACAATGAATATTAATAACTAAACTTTTGTATTAATCTGCTAAAAAGATTACAGATTACTAACTATGAGATTGAGAGATGTGATGAGATTGATATCTTCTCTAATGCCGTAGGGTTCCTTTTATACACCAAGGATAAACCCTAACAGACTTACAAAACGCGTAGAAGATAATGCATATCTTTTCCTATAATATACTCAGCATATCTCCCATTAAACTTACTAACTACTATTTTGTACTGACGTACAAACTAATACTAACATACAAACTATAATTGTCAGTACGGTTTCTCAACAACTAGCGGTACTAACTTAGGAAAATCAATCCATCAACAACCCCTCTTCCCTAAACATGATTGTTCCAACTTTTTTTAACTTATGTTTTCCTTAGTGTACTCTTTCTTGAAATCCTTGGAGAATGTATCCCAAAAACCTCGTCAAATCTTGATCTGATCTTTGATGATTTTGACATCTTCAGCTATCCCTCTTTATCAAAGCAAACATGTCCTCTTCAAAAGGACACACCACATCCCCAACTAAGTTGGCTTATAGTTTGATTAATGTGACAAGAAGTTAATACCAAATTTTTCATTGTAAACAACAAGGTGAATTGAAAACCTTATAGTTTTGAGTAAACTATCAACTATCAACGGATTTGATTTGTCTTTACCAAAAGCCGTTTGCTTTTGGACTAGTCAATGCTTCATTGCCATAACATGGTGCATTGATAACCATATAGTTTTTAGCAAACTATCAGCTATCAACATATTTGAGATGTCTTTACCAAGAACTGTTTGATCCTGGACTAGCCAACTCTTTACTGTGAAGCAAGGTGAGTTGAGAACCATATAATTTTTTGGTAAAAATGTCAACCATAAACGAATTTAGAAGTCTTTATCCACAACCGTTTGCTTAGGACTGTCAGTTCTTATGTCAGATAAACATGGTGAAACTGATGAGCATTTGTTTTGTGTTTTGAAACCCAACATCTCAAAGATCCGTCTCATTCCTCAGTCAGAGTTGTTCAAGTTCCAACTCTGCAATTAACCTTCTTGACAAATCTAATCAACTCCAATGCCATAGTATTGATCCGTCTTCAGAATCCGAGATTTCAATTCTAGCATTTGCACCAGTAGCTTTCCTTTCCTCAAAGGATAATATTTTCTCAACAACATATTGAATGGACTAATCCTTCATCATCAATAAGTATGACCCCTAAGAAACCATGTTACTTCCAACTTACTACATTACAATCCTGTTGTGAGTTTCCAAACTCATCTTCATCACTTGGAAGGAACATTATCATTAATCTCCCCTAAGTACTCTGTCAAAACCTTCAGGTATCCTCATCATTGTAATCTTCCATCCACAATTGATATACAGCATTCAAACAATCTCTAATCAAATATGGAAAGCACCTTCAATCAGAAGTACTAAAGTAATCTCCTTTGTCCACAGCTTCAATCAACCATATTAGATTAATCTCCTCAAAATCTTTAGCTTATCATATTGAGTTTAAATTCTAAGATGCTAGATCTCCATATCTATGATAGGATAATTTTTTTGTTAAGTATTTCTAATCCACCTCCTTGTCCTCATCCTGGAGCTATTGTTAAACATAATCTCAATCATCATTCTCGTTTCCCTCACTATCAGTATTAGCATCCTGAGAAGTATCTTGACTACATCTTCTTTCCTTGACTCATCTTTTTCCTATGCCAAGTTTTCTCCTCTTTCTGGTACATTCTTCTTCTTTTTCTTTCCATGTAATATTCATCCCATTCTTTTTACCAGTAGCTTTCTTGTTCCACATCCTTTTATTAATCCTCTCATGGCCTCAGCAGAACCAATAGCACTAAAGTTTTTCATCAGACCCTTTTACCTTTTCATACCAAGACTTTATTTCTTCAAAATTCTTGGTCTGTTAAATCAGAATGCTCTTTCCTCTAACAGCTCAAATATGTCATCATATTGGTTTCTTAGCTGAGTTCTTGTATTGGTCAACTCTGATTTTAAGCACCTTTGTTTTGTGCAATAAATCTCCTTTGTGCAGCAAATAGTACTGAAGTAACTTGGCCTCTCCTCTTTAATAGTAAACTTTTAGCCAAAAAGACTAAAATAAATCTTGGATACATGACAAACTTTTTCTTTGCATCCAAGTGTCTCATCAAACATTAAAAATTAAATTTAGAAAAATTGTATTTTTGATTAGTTGCCAAACAAATCACTGTTGTGGCAATATTATAAGGAATTGGATCCCAAGAAGTGCTAATTAGAACATATGCCAGTGATTCATGGTATGAAAAAGAAAATTTCCATTAGGGGAAAATAATTGCTTTGTTAAATGTTTAAGACAGTTAGGGGTCCCCTCATACCCCATTATCTAAAATATAATCAAATAAACCTGATTATTCCAAAGTAATCTATCCATCAGCATCATCAAAAAGCAGATCAACTTCTTATTGCTGCCTTAGAGATAGTCCACAGGGGCTTCCAGCAACTGTGGCAGTAGATATACCTTACATTGTTGAATGGTTTTGGATTTACAGACATCTGGGAACGTCAACAAAGGTAGTAGAACTACAGGACTTAACATGAGAGCAAGTGAATTGGAGCGTACATAGTAAAAAGTCCATAATCTTCATGGAACTCAGCATTCCCAATAGTCTTCTCTAAGAAACGATCCATGTTGTGTTTAGGGCATGATAATAGCGGCCATTCCTGACGAATTGATGGTTGCCGGCGATGAAAAGAATTAGTGTGGTTTTAGAAGAGAGCGTTAAGAGATATTATTGTGAGTTAAATTATGCAATTAAGATGGGTTTATATAGGTTGAACAAACCCAAGATCAAAGAAACCGTTACAATTTACACTTTAGACCCTTGGCGGTATTTTCTCCAACGGCTTTATAGCGGTACAAACTTTGCCTGTCGGTACTAACTATAAGCCTATCGGTACTAACTTTTGTTAACCAAAAATTGAACAAGTCTGGCAACAAGAGTTCTTTAGTACCATCGATAGCTCTTTCCAATTACTCTCTGGAACCCAAATAACTCTATGAAAAACATCACCATCGTCAAGATTCTTCTGCTCACAGAACACTTCATACAAACTGTACAACAAATCAACTTGCCTCCCCTTAACTAATGCAGCCTATTGATTGATCATTCCAATGTTAACAATCAAGAAATTAAACCTGCTAACATCAAAAGCTTTGGTTAAAAGATCAGCTACATTGTCATCAGTGTGAATCTTTTGCACCTGGATAAGTTTCTTCTCATAAGCATCCCTAATGAAGTGGTGCCTAATTTCAATAAGCTTTGTTTTGGAGTGAAATACTAGATTCTTTACAATGCATATAGTACTCTCATTATCAATGTAGATCTTTGTGTTCATAAAATCGAACCCATAGTCTAATATTTGATTTTGAATCCACAAAACTTGCCCACGGCAGTTGGCAGCAGCAACATATTCTGCCTCTGTAGTAGAAGTAGCCATAATTGTCTGCTTCTTGCATTGCCATGAAATAAGTCTCCTACTAAGAAATTGACAACCTCTTGTTGTGGATTTCCTGTCAAGATTTGCTCCAGCATAGTTACAATCTGAGTAAGCTTATAGGTCAAATGATGACACTTTAGGAAACCAAAGGCCCAGTTTGGGTTTGCCCTTTATGAACGAAAAGGATTCTCTTCACCTTTTAGATGGTAGTCTTTGGAGTTACCTGAAACCTAGAACAAGCACAGACTGCAAACATAATATCAGGCCTAGAAGCAGTCAAGTACATTAAAGAGCCAATCATGGATCTATAAAGGTGTACATCCACATCAGTAGCTTCCTCATCCTTGACCAAAGGCTTCTGGGTCTCAATTGGTGTACTAGCAGTCTTTATACTGGCAAAATCAAACTTTTTCAGGATTTCTGCAACATACTTATCCTGACTTATAAATATACTAACTTATTTCTGTTTGACATTGTAATCCAAGAAAGACGTTGAGCTCTCCCATAGAACTCAATCTGAAATCCTACTCTTCTATCAATGCCTCAAATTCACCACACCAAGATCTCTTTGTAAACCAAAAATAAGTGTCCATCCACATAAACATATAATCACAGATTTCATTTTTGTCCTTCTTAATAAAAAAGTCTTGTCTATAGTTCCCCATCTGTATCCACTCTTGCAACAAGATAGGTAGATAAAGTAAGCATACCAGGCTCTGGGATTTGGTGTAAAACCATAGATAGCTTTCACAACTTTGTTAGACCTTCTTAGGACACTTAGGATCTACAAAACCTAGAGGTTGAGATACATAAACTTCCTCATCAACTGTGCCATACAGAAAGGCACTCTTCACATCCATCTGATAGACTAGGAATCCCATATAAGAAGCAAAGGCCAAAAAGATCCTAATGGCTTTCATCCTAGCCACAGGAGCAAAAAACCTCATCAATAGTCATCCCTTTCTCTTGCCTAGTGTCCTTGGCAACCAACCTTGCCTTATTTTCTAACCACAACACCTCTTCATCCTTCTTTTTCTGTAAACCCATTTTGTCCCCAATTTCCTTCTTCCCCAGGAGTAAATCGACTACAAGAATCCAAACTTTTTGGAATTTTGAATTGCAATAATTCTTCGAGCATACAATCAATTCTAACTTTATATTCAAGTGTTTTCAGATATCTTCTTGGGTTCATTTTGAGACAAGAAACAAGCAAATAAACAATGAAATGGAAGTCTTTATGATTATTTCTTCTCTGCTTTTGAATATAACTTACAAAAGTATGGGCTCCAGAACTTTTGGTTCACTATTGCTTCCTTTTTTGAACTGCTGATTTTGGATCTCCCAAAAATTTTGGATTGAAGGATGAACAGATTGAACCTTGATGTGGGAAAGGACTAACATCACAATAGTTTTTCTAAATTTTGAATCACCTGTACTGCACCCTCTCATCAATAAGATTCATTGGGTAAAAATACCATCATAAGGATTGTCCATAACTATCCTCAATAGTAAGATTTGAGTATCATCTATGGTCAAATTGGTTAGATCATGTAGGATAGTCCATCCTAAGGACTGGCAATACTAACTAGTGTGCTAATAGTATTAACTGTGTTATTACTGCTAGCTCTATCAAGTCCCTCTTGAAGAATGCAAATCCTTAGTATCTTCAGGGCACACTCCTTCTAAAAGAGCTTCAAGCTGCATCATTAGCTTCCTTTTCTTTACATTTAAGCCTTTCAAGCTCCTCCAAAAAGGCTTGATCCTCCTGATCTACTGGCTTCTCATTTGACTTATTAGGCTTTTCACCTTCATTCTTTGCTTCTGAGCTCTTCACAGTTGAGTATAGAAACCAATTGGCAGTACAAAGTAGTCTGAGCAG
This sequence comes from Tanacetum coccineum, assembly GCA_026074375.1. Taxonomy (NCBI): domain Eukaryota; kingdom Viridiplantae; phylum Streptophyta; class Magnoliopsida; order Asterales; family Asteraceae; genus Tanacetum; species Tanacetum coccineum. Next base: position 83,372 of record BQNB010003063.1, read on the forward strand.
ATTCAGCTTCCATTGTAGAATTTTTTTGCAACAATATTATCTGTTCCTGCACTATGAAATAGCGTCTTTTAGACCTGCGATTTTGTAAGCTTGATTTCTCTGATCTCACAGCTGATAATTCATTTAATCATAAATAATTCAAATCAAATAGCTAACTTGGTCCTTCCCTGCAACATTTGGTTATTTTCCTAAAAAGGTTATATGCAGGTTTTCTTCAACTCTCTTGGTTTCTAAATTGTATACCCTAAAAGTCTTGCTATTTAGGGAATACCCTACTAAAAACCATTCATCAGATTTTCCATCAAACTTGCCCAGGTGGTCAATGGTATTCAAGATGGTCACATAGCACCCAAAAGGTCTTATATATCTTATGATTGGTATTTTACCAGTAATAAGCTCATAAAAGAGTCTTATTTTTGAGGTTGGTCCACTAATACCCCTAGTTAGAACATAACAACTGTACTAACCGGCTTCAACCCAAAAAGTGTTTAGGTAAAATTGAATCTGCTAGCAAGGCTAGCAGGCCTCAATTAGGGTCCTGTGTTCTTTCTTTCAGCAACTCCATTTTGTTGTGGAGTTCTGGCATTACTGTATTCCCTCTTGATCCCTTTTGACCCACAAAATTCAATAAAATCCCTGTTCTTAAATTCTGTACCATTATCACATCTAATAGATTTAACTTTTTGATTTAATTGGTTCTCAATTTGTCTTATAAAGTCCTTAAGGATTCTACTAGTTTCATCCTTAGTTCTTAAGAAGAACACCCAACTAAACCTGCTAAAATCATCAGTGATAACCAGGCAATAAGTCTTATGGTTTAAGCTCCTTACAGATGTAGGTCCAAATAAATCCATATGCAGAAGCTGTAAGGGCTGACTAATAGAGCTCACTGATTTGGCCTTACAGGAGGCCTTGTGTTGCTTTCCTTTCTGACAAGCAACACAAGTGTGGTCATTTTGAAAAATCTTTAAAGGTAAACCTCTTACAAGGTTTCCCTTCACAAGTTTGTTTAAGTTTTTAAAGTTAACATGACCCAACCTCCTATGCCATTTGTTAGATTCATCAATTATGGCCTTTGCAATTAAACAAGCTAAACCTCCAGAAGGAACAATGTTCTCTAAATTGAAACTATACATATTGTTTTGTCTAGGGATTCTAAGTAATACATGATTTTCATCAGGTAACTTAAATTCAGGAGACAAAACAAGACATTCAGAGTCAGTGAAAAGAACCTTGTTCTTCTTGTCACACATTTGTGACACTATAAAGAGATTGAAATGTTGTAGTTCCTTCACAAAGCACACATCCTCAAAATCTAACTTTCCTATTTTTATTTTACCTTTACCAGTTATGTAACCTTTACTTTCTCCTAAAGCAACAGGGCCACCATTAAAGTCTTGATATTCAGCAAGGTAGGCCTTGTTTCCAGTCATGTGCCTGGAACATCCACTATCAACAATCCCTTTGTTTTGTAAAGCTCTTTGTGGATAATCCTGCACATTAAATAAAAGAGATTAGATTCTCTTAGGGACCCAAGCCTTTTTAGACTTGGGTCTACCTAGTGGATCTTTGAAAGTAGCACAATTTCTAGGACTTGATCCACCATTGTATATGGAGACTTTATGCCAGTAATGTCTTTTTGGTCTCTAATTACAACCTGCTGATGGCTTAACAGCGGTTTCCCTTTTTCCCTTAACAGCACTAACTACATTTACCTCAGCAGTATTAACCTTTTGTTTTGAAAATTTTGTTCTAAGTGCTGTTGTTCTATTAAATGACTGACCCACAAAATTCAATAAAATCCCTGTTCTTAAATTCTGTACCATTATCACATCTAATAGATTTAACTTTTTGATTTAATTGGTTCTCAATTTGTCTTATAAAGTCCTTAAGGATTCCACTAGTTTCATCCTTAGTTCTTAAGAAGAACACCCAACTAAACCTGCTAAAATCATCAGTGATAACCAGGCAATAAGTCTTATGGTTTAAGCTCCTTACAGATGTAGGTCCAAATAAATCCATATGCAGAAGCTGTAAGGGCTGACTAATAGAGCTCACTGATTTGGCCTTACAGGAGGCCTTGTGTTGCTTTCCTTTCTGACAAGCAACACAAGTGTGGTCATTTTGAAAAATCTTTGAAGGTAAACCTCTTACAAGGTTTCCCTTCACAAGTTTGTTTAAGTTTTTAAAGTTAACATGACCCAACCTCCTATGCCATTTGTTAGATTCATCAATTGTGGCCTTTGCAATTAAACAGGCTAAACCTCCAGAAGGAACAATGTTCTCTAGATTGAAACTGTACATATTGTTTTGTCTGGGATTCTAAGTAAGACTTGATTTTCATCAGGTAACTTAAATTCAGGAGACACAACAAGACATTCAGAGTCAATGAAAAGAACCTTGTTCTTCTTGTCACATATCTATGACACAGAAAAGAGATTGAAATGTTGTAATTCTTTCACAAAGCACACATTCTCAAAATCTAACTTTCCTGTTTTTATTTTACCTTTACCAGTTATGTAACCTTTACTTCCTCCAAAAGCAACAGGGCCACCATTAAAGTTTTGATATTCAGTAAGGTAGGCCTTATTTCTAGTCATGTGCCTGGAACATCCACTATCAACAATCCCTTTGTTCTGTAAAGCTCTTTGTGGATAATCCTGCACATTAAATATAAGAGATTAGATTCTCTTAGGGACCCAAGCCTGTTTGGGCTTGAGTCTGCCTAGTGGATCTTTGAAAGTGAAACAATTTCTAAGACTTGATCCACCATTGTATGTGGAGACTTGATTCCAGTAATGTCTTTTGGGTCTCCAATTACAACCTGCTAAGGACTTAACAGCAGTTTCCTTTTTTCCCTTAACAACACTAACTGCATTTACCTCAGCAGTATTAACCTTTTGTTTTGAAAAATTTGTTCTAAGTGTTGTTGTTCTATTAAATGACTTTCTAAAAGGTGAAACAGATTTATGAAAGCCAGCTTTTGGTCTAGCATTATTCATAATAGGCTTAACAGTATTAACTTTCCTAGCAGCATTAATTGGTACTGCCTGACTGTTAAAATTATGCCTAGCAGTATTAACTATGTTAGTAACGCTAGTTCTAGCAGTATTAACTGGAATCTTTCCAGTTCTAGTTAGTACTGCTTTTGGAACAAATTGGTTTTGATGATTCATTCTTTGCACATTGTTCCATACTGGCCTAATCTCCCCTTGACTAGACCCCTTCCTCATCCTATTGTTTAATTCAGCTTGTTTAGCCATCCTTTTCTCATGAAAATCACAATCTCTAATAAGCTGGCTAAAACTTCCACATACAAAACATGCCTTTTTGGTATACCTGAATCCCAAATCCAGTTTTTTAGACATTAAATCACTACAATCCTTTTTATCAGGTTTAGGACTCTGACTACATGTGTTTTGTTCTTTAACAGTTTGCCTAGGAGTTTTTACATGCTTAACAGTATTAATAAAAGCAAAACTAGGTGTTTCCTGTTCTTTTGTGGGTAGAGACACATGTTCATCTTCAATATCTGATTCATACTCCTCAATGATAGGAGCATGGGACCAAAATTTAGGTTGACTTACTACTTTGGGTTCATTGACAACTGTTTCAGGCATAGATTCATGTGTTTCTTCACTAGGATTGGATTCACAAAAATTAAAGTCGCTGCTCCTAGCATCAGATTCACTAGGTTTAGATTGCTTTGGACCATATGTAAATTGTGAGTCATCTATTTCTTTATCTGGTCCTGAAGGGATGTAGATCCCTGTTATTGGAGCGGGAACTACATGCATCCCCTCTGTATATCTATCATTCACAGGACTATCTTCTATATCACTTATCTTACAGACAAACACACTTTGGAAAATATTAAGATTTTTAGAAGAGTTGTGCCATTTTTCTACTTTAGCTTTTAATTCTTCTTTTTATTTTCAGCTTCTGCCAATAGTTTCTTATGGTATGTAAGAACATCAATTTTATCATCTAAGTCAATTTTCATAAACCTTATCTTTTTCTCATACCAAAGTTGACTTTGTTGATGAGCAACTAATTGTGCTTCAACTTTCTTTAAAGCTTGAGTATATGCCTGTATTTCTATACTGGCATCTCCAAGTTGTTCCCTCTGTTCATCATACAATTTTTTAAGTTTAGCATAAGACTCTTTACATTCTTTTGAACAAGAAGTTACCTCTGTGTCTGAGCCTGAACTGCTGCAAGCCATCAAAGCATAGTTCTCTTATTCATCTTTTGAGTGACTGGTCCAATCAACACCTTCTCCATCAAGAGTCACCAAAGCTTTAGAGTCCTCCTGTTTACCAGATCTCCTCCCATTGTCTTTATCCTTATTCCTAGTGTTCCAAGCATCTCTCCTCCTACTATCTTGATTCCCCTTGGATCTGCACTCTCTAGCAAAATGCCTTGTCTTGTGACAACTATAGCACTCGACTTTGGTTTTGTCAAAACCAACCGGTTCCTTGGCATCAAATTGTAGCTTTCTACCTGTCTTTTTGTAGAACTTTTTCATTCTCATGGAAATCATGGCCACCTGCCATTTCAAGTCTATTTCTTCTAAATCAAACTCATCAAGCTGTTCTAGATTCTCATGATCCAATTGTGGACAACTGGATTGAATCTCAAGTAAGGAGTATGATGAAGGATGTTCATATTATGAGTTATGACCAGAAGAATTAGAAACACCATAAGCGGTACTAACATCATTAGTACTGCTAGTGTTCTCTGAAACAAATGCCACATTCTGCGTGTTAGAGGATGATGCAGTAGAGCCTTTAACATCCGACTCAAAGACTCTAAGATTATTATACAAATCATCAAAATTGAGACTGTCCACTCCTGGCTTGGTCCTTATGATTAAGGAAACTTGAGACCAGGTAGAAGGTAGAGACCTAAGGAACTTCTTATTTGCATCTTCAGTGGAGACGCCTGCACCATAAATCTCTAGTTAACTCAGAAGACTCTGAAACCTGTCATAGCCTTTGTGTAGCCTTTCTGAATTTGATACAGAGAAACCTTCAAACTGTTGTTTTAAAATATACTTTTGCATCTTCTTTGATTCATCATTTCCACCAAATCTAGATTTGATAGCTTCCCACATCTGTTTAGTATCAGTTATTTTATGAAATTTAACTAGATGATCTTCTGGTAAAGCCATAAGCAAGGTGGTCCTTGCTTTTCTTTCTCTTTCTCTGGCTAAAATTTCTTTTGTAGTCTTGGGAGGCAGAACCTTTATTAAACCATTTGTATCAGTTGAGACACTCACGGGACCATTTCCTCTTTGAATAACTTCCCAGATAGGATAGTCTGTATGGGCCAAATAATGTTCCATTTTCATGGCCCATATGTCATATTCTCCCTTCTTGAGAATAGGAAGTTTGATGGTTGAAACAGTGTGAGGGGTTTGTTGTGTTGGTGTTTGTGATGGTGGTGGTGGAATATCATCTTCTGATCCAGCCATTGAATAGCTTTGTAAGATAGAGGTTTATAACTGGTTTTTGTTCTTCTTACTCAGAGTTTCTCTACAGGCTCTGATACCACTTGTAGATCCCTTTGAATATAGATCTTTCTACCTTGTTAAGGGTTGTAGCCAATATGGATAGATCCACACAAACTACAGGAGAAACAATGACTATAAACACTATAAGTTATGCGGAAACTAACTTATAATGCTAAGAAGAACAATGAATATTGATAACTAAACTTTTGTATTAATATGCTAAAACGATTACAGATTACTAACTATAAGATATGAGATTGTATATAAGAGCTGATGAGATGTCTCTTCTCTAATGCCACATGGTTCCTTTTATAGACCAAGGATAAACCCTAACAGACTTACAAAACGCGTAAAAGATAATGCATATCTTTTCCTATAATATCTCATGCATATCTCTTAAACGGTACTAACTATTTTATACTATCAGTACTAACTAACTGATCAGTACTAACTATTTTGTACTGTCAGTACTAATTACAACTATTGGTACTAACTAATATAACTAACGGTACTAAGCCATGAATGCATAATTCCTAACAACTTACCTACCAGCTTTTGATAAGAAGTGAAATCAACTAAATACTTATCATTACTGGTTTCTTTAAATCCAAGAATAGAATTTTCAGGTAAAGGAATGTCAACAGGTCAGCAGCCAGTAACCCATATTCATGTGACAATTCCAGAGAATACTTCCTTTGAGACATACACAAACCAAGGTTATTTCAACAACAAGTATTTTAAAACACCCAAGTTTTTTTATCATAAACTTGGTACTTAGAAGTACTTTAAAGTCATTAATTCCAACATTATCATTTCCAGTAATGACAATGTCATCAACATATACAAGAAGAGCAATAAACTTTTCACCATTATGCTTAATGTATAAAGAATAGTCAAACTTAGACTGTTCAAAGCCATGCTCAGCCAAAGTAGTGGTAAGCTTAGCATTCCACTGTCTTGGGGCTTGCTTTAAGCCATAAAGAGACTTATTCAATTTACTTACTTTAGTATTACTTTCATTATTATACCCTTCAGGCAAAGTCATATAAACATCTTTACATCTAATTGAAACAGAGGCTAATTATTAACCACAGCAAGAGCTATAAGACATCTAACTGTAACCATTTTAACCATAGGACTAAAAGTTTCATCATAGTCAAAGCCTTCTCTTTGACAATAATCTTTAGCCACAAGTCTAGCTTTATATATTTCAATATCACCTGAGGCTTTATACTTAATTTTCCATAACCATTTGCTACCTATAGGGTTTTCGCCAATGGGTAAGTCACAAATAGTCCAAGTGTTGTTCCTATTAAGAGCCTCAATTTCATTATTCATGGCCTCAACCCAATTAGGATCACACAAAGCTTCAGATAAGCAAGTAGGTTCAATAGATTTATTCAATAAAGTGGCAAAGCACATGTTAACTCTACTCAACTTAGTATAGTTTACATATTTCTCAATTCCATATTTCACATTAGAGCTAAGAACATAATTATTTAGTCTAACAAGAAGCTTGGAATGCCTCTCAGACCTTCTTAATACAAGTTGTTTTGATTTGGACTAGACTGATTGGTATTTTGAGTATTGCCCTCAGACCAGTTTTGGTCATCTATTTGGGTTGCAGTAAGCCTATCACCACGATTTCTACCTTGTGTAGAATCATGAGAACCAGTGTGAGACAAACTACCTTTCTCATTAGATGAATCTCTCCCATCATCATTGGGACTTTGAGGTAACTGACTATCAAAAAATTGCAAGTGATCAATCTCATTTGTGTTTTCGACATCAGTTAAATCCTAGGTTTTCTGTTTAAAAGGAAAAACATTTTCATAGAACTTCACAACCCTGAAACATTTCTAGAGTCAAGACTTAACAACTTATAAGCTTTTTTTATTAGAATAATAACTAATAAGCACACATTTTTCATATCTAAAAGACATTTTATCATGATTGTTTAAAATAGTGGAAAAACACAGACAACCAAAAGACCTCAAGTGGGAAAGATTAGGTTTTTTACCCCTATTCCATAGGTATTTGGCGGAAATATCTCAACGACTCTATTAATTAAATAGAAAACTCTGTTAGCCCAAACGTACTAACGTCATTCACAGACATATTAACTTTGCCTAGCAGTACTAAAAATATGCCTTACAGTATTAAATTCTCACTCATAAAAGCAGTACAAACTCCAAAAGTTTGTAGACTAAAAAGTAATCTCACACAATCTCTCTTTTTGTTTTTATGCTCACATTTTCATCTCTCAATTCTTTTTGGCTCACTTTGCCCCTGTCTATTTTGGTTCACACAGCTCTCTTTCAGTTTTGAGCTCACCAATTCTCTTCTTTGTTTAGCTCACAAATTCATACCAATAGTAGTTTTTTGGCAAACTACTGAGCCCAGAACGGATTTGAGGAGTCTTTAACCATTAGCCGTTTTGCGCTTTGACTAGACCATGCTTCATTCGAAAAACATGTGCCACATGAGAACCATATAGTTTTGGTAAACTACCAACTATAAAACGGATTGAGAAAGTCTTTAAAACAGTAGCCGTTTCGCTCTGGACTACGCAATCCTTCATTGTAATAACATGTGCTTGAGGACCACTATTAGTTATTGAGTAAAACTATCAACTATCAACGGATTTGAGAAGTCTTTACCAGTAGCCGTTTGCTATGAACTAGCCAATTCTTGATGTCTATAAGACATGGTGAACTGATGACCATTTGTTGTGTGGTGTAACAACCAACACTGTAAGAACAACTAATATATTGCCTCTCCGCAAAGAATACATTATGGAGTAACCAATTTGACACTTCATTGCTTATCCTGAAAAAGTTAGCTGAAGACCAAGAAAAACATAATCCAAACATTTTTCTTGTTTAACAATATTAAGTGTTAGTTACAGGATTAACAAAGATACATAGAAATAACTAGCAGTACTAACTATAAGTAACAATTTTAAGAAACAGTTTTAAATATAACTAGTAGTACTAATTAGAACTGGCAATATTAATTGTCAAATAACTAACAGTACTAACATTTAAAAAACTTTACAAAACACACAAGAGATTTGGACCTTAGGGATTGAGCATTCCAATACTTGAAACCAAGTACTAAAATCTACAAGCATCAAAACCTTTTGTAAGAAGATCAGCTACATTAAGTTGAGTGTCAATTTTAGCCATTTGAATCAACTTTTTAGTATTACAATCTCTTATAAAGTGATGCCTAATCTCTATATGTTTTGTTTTAGAGTGTTGAACAGGATTTTCTATGATACAGATAGTACTGGTATTGTCAATGTAAATAACATTGTTCATAAAATTGTACCCATAATCAAGCAATTGGTTTTGGATCCAGAGAACCTATCCACAGCAACTTGCAGCAGCCACATATTCAGCTTTAGTTGTAGAAGTGGCAACTACAGTTTGTTTCTTGCATTGTCAAGAAATTAACCTATTTCCTAAAAATTGACAACCTCCAGTGGTTGACTTCCTATCAAGTATAGCTCTAGCATAGTCACTATCAGTGTAAGCAACTAACTCCAATGGAGAATCCTTAGAATACCAAAGACCTAGAGATGGTTTTGCCTTTAGGTATCTAAAGATTCTTTTGACAACTAAGAGATGGGAAGTTTATGGTGGAATACTTTGAAACGTGCACATGCACATACTGGCAAACATGTATCAGGTCTAAGATGCTGTAAAATACCATCAAAGATTCCAATCATAGGATCATAAAGATGTTCATCAACATCATCATCATTTGCATCTTTAACCAAAGGCTTTTCCAAATCTGTAGGAGTGGAGGTAGTCTTCACATCTGTGTAGTTGAACTTTCTCAAAATTTCATAGACATATTTATCTTGACTGATAAAAATGCCTTTCTTTTTATGTTGGACCTGCAATCCTAAAAAGAAGAGAGGTCGCGCCATAAACTCATCTGAAACTACCTTCTAACTTCTCAAACGGTCATCACAACAAAGCTCCTTCTATCGGTAGAACGTCCAAAAATTGATGTAATCTACAAAAATTTTAACAAGCATAATGCCCACCTTTTGACTTTTAATGAATAAAGTTTGATCAATCTGTACTCTATGAAATCCATTGCTCACACATAGGTGGCCAACGTGTCCATCCCAAGCTCTGGGTGCTTGATGAATCCATATAGTGCTCTCACAACTTTATAAACTTGAATAGGAGGTCAGGATCTTCAAAACCTGGAATTTGCCATACATACACCTCCTCTTCTCAATTTAACCATATAGGAAAGCACTTTTGACATCCAATGGGTAGACTGTAAAACCCATATAAAAGCATAAGCCAGGAAAAAGATTCTTATGGCTTCCTATTTCTAGCCACTGGAGCATAAACTTTCATCATAGTCAATACCCTCTCTTGTGTATGTCCTTGGGCTACACGGTCCTTGCTTTGTTCCACAATAATTCCCCTTCAACTTTCTTGTTTCTATCAGACCCCACTTTGTACCATAGCCCCAATGACCTTTAAGCAAGTCACAAGAACCCAACATTTTTAGTTTTTGAAACTGTAGGAGTTCCTCTTGCATTGCTTCTACCCATGCAGGATCACTAAGAGCTTTAGAAACTCTCTTTGGTTCTTCTTGAGATAAGAAACAAGCAAATAGACATGTATGTAGGTCCTGGTGAGTCTTTCCTTCATAAATGGCACCAACAAATCCTAGTTCAGAGTAAGAAGTTGTCATCCTTCTTGTTTGAACAGAAGACTGCACATCACCAATCACATGATCAATTGGATGATCCTTGTGAATTCTTGTATGAGGAGTGGAAGAAACTTCATAAGATGGTGAAATGTTCCCCAATTCAATTTCTTGATCCTCCACTTGTGTGTCTTCAGTTGTAGGAATTGGTCCCATCAAGTCTTCAGGAGTAACAGTATTAACTTCAGGAGCAGCAGTACTAACTTCTCTACTACCAGTATTAACTTGTGGACTGGCAGTATTAACTTGTTGATCATCAATACCATTATCCTGAAAACTGCAATCATCATGAGTCCCATCTTGATCTTGTATTTGTGCATCACCAACAGATTTGAGTGAAACATCATCAAAGTATGAAGCATCCTTCCAAATTGGCATCACAATACAATCTTGATCTTGTTGAGAGGATGTGCTGGACTCAGAAACTCCTTGTATACCTGCAGAAACATTAGAAAGACTCCCTGCAACCACTGGCACATAATTCATTGATTGGGTTAGAGAATCAAGATCAAACAACCACTTTGGACCATTTCCTTCTAACATAGGTTTATTCTCTAAGAACCCAACATGCAAGTTTTCTTGTACTTTCCTGGTTCTAATGTTGTATACCCTAAAAGCTTTGCTACTTAAGGAATACCCAACAAAGAAACCTTCATCACTTTTTCCATCAAACTTGCCCAACTTATCTAAGGTATTGAAATGTAAACATGACAATCCAAATGGTTAATGAGCTTCTATAGGCTGTTTAAATAATACCCCTAAAGAGTTCATAAGGATCTTGGCGTAAGTTGTACCTATAAAACCCTATTTTAAACATAACAAGTAGTAGAAACAGCTTCTGCCCAAAATGTTGTAGGTAACTTAGAGTCAGCTAACATTGTTCTAGCTGCCTCAATAAGAGTCCTATTCTTTCTTTCAGCTACACCATTTTGCTGAGGTGTCCTTGCTACACTATATTCTCTTTTGATACCTTTTTCTCTACAAAACGCATCCATCACATGGTTTTTAAATTTTGTCCCTAATTGTCACTTCTGATTATTTTAACCTTCTTATCCACTAGATTTTCTATCTCTTTGATAAAGTTTTTAAGGATCTCACTAGTTTCATCCTTAGATCTTAAAAAGAAAACCCACCATGAAAATCCTACTATAATATCAGGAACTACCAAGCAGTATTTTTAATGCATTAAACTCCTAGGACTAATGGGGTGGCAAAAGTATGGACCAAAAATCATGTGTAAGCATAAACAAATGGCTTAGTATGGGACTAAAGGGCCTTGGTCTTACACTGATTCCCGGGTATGTTCGATGTGCGGCGAGGAGGGACGGAGGGAGGCGGAGGTGGGCAAGGGGGGCGGGGAGGGATTCTGGGTATGTGATGTGGAGGTGTTTGGGGCAGAGTTTGGGGTGGTGGTTGGGTGGTTGGGGGGGGGGGGGTGCGTGGGTTTTTAGGTGGAAACTCATTGGGGGTGTTAGTGGTATGGAATAGAAAGGACTCAATACATCTGAGGGAATCAATCAACTGAGTTACGGAATAAGAGAGGCGTTGCGTCATCTTTCAATTTTCAACAACCTCACATAAACAATCTTTGGATCCATAAGATAAAGTTTCTGTGCTAACGAGATCTTCGCGTCCTTTCAACAAAAGATTTGCTTGAATGAACACCAGTAATAACTGTGTTATATTGTTCTCTATATACTTACAGAAGTTGCAGTCAACATCAGAGACGCCTTGTCAAGCTATCAGCCATTAGGGCCTATACGATCCAGCGATATACTACACAGCTGCGCATGTTGATCCTTTGCACACACAGAGGGAACTCTCAATGTTATCATCGCGGATACCATCTAACATGTTTAGCGCGTCTATATATCTCTCTATCATGCGCGCGCCCAGTCACACACTAATTATACTGTCTGAGGATGCTAGGATTATTCTTAGATGAATTATAGTAGTCTTTATCATGGGTTATTAACTTTCTTAAAGGGGGAATCAGAAGAGTACAGTGTAATCTGACTTTCATCAGGGCAACTAAAATAGGAGATAGAACAAGACATTCTGGATCAGTAAAAAGAACATAGTTCTTTTTGTCACACATTTGTGAGACACTAAAAAGGTTAAACTTCAACTCTTTGACAAAGGTATTGGGGGGGGGGGGGGGGGGGGGGGGGCATCATCAAAATCAAGTTAATCAGTTTTTTGATATTAACCTTTACCATGATTCTTCCTCCATTTTGCTCCTCCACCAAAAGTAACATAAGCCTCCATCAAAAGTCCTTTGAAATCCTAAAAGATGGGCTATGTTCCAGACAAGTGCCTTGAGCATCTACTATCCACAAATCTTTATCATATAGCTGTGAATAGCGGCTATATAAAAAAAATTAGGAAGGAAGTGTTCTTGGGGACCCAAGCCATCTGACTTGGATTGCTCATGCATCAGAATTATATTTGTTAAAGACTAGTGATGCACCATTGGGTTTGATAGGTCTCCAAACCCAACATGCTAAGGGCTTAATAGCATTAAATCCCTTTGCCCTGACAGTATTAACATTTGGCTTAACAGTATTAACAGTTTGTTTACCAGTATTAATATTTTGATTATTAGACCTTTTTGTTAATATTGTACTCTTATAAAAGGGCCTTTAAAAAGTTGATTGTGCTTGAATTTGAAAATGTGTCTTTGGACTAGCACAAGGAACTGTTGATTTTGGGTGAGCAGTATTATAAGGCCTAACAGTATTAACAGACCTAGCAGTACTAAAAGGTCTGTGGCATGTGACAGACCCAAAAAAAACGGGGGGGGGGGGCATAAAAAACAAAAAAAAAAAAAAAAAAAAAAATAAAAACAAAAAAAAAAAAAAAAAATAAAAAAAAAAAAAAAAAAAAAAAATAAAGAAAAAAAAAAAAAAAAAAAAAAATAAAAAAAAAAAAAAAAAAAAAAAAAAAAAAAAAAATTAAAAAAAAAAAAAAAACAAAAAAAAAAAAAAAAAAAAGTAACAGTACTAAGAGGCTTTGCATTTTTGATAGTTTTTAGGCTAGTCTTCATTAAGACTGCTCTTGGAACCATATGTTTGTAAGCATTAGGACAATAGTATTGGATGTGATCAAAACTACCACAAATAAAGCATGCCTTGTTATTAAAAACAAAGTCACATCCTAATTGATTAGATTTCTGACCATTCCAACTCCTTTGGTTCCCCCTAGGTCTCTGTGACCTATACATCTCTGCATACCTAACAGACCTTCTACTTGTTTTTACAGTTTTAACTGACTCTTTCTTAGTAGCAGTAGGTACAACAGTTTTCTTTTCTTCCTTAGGGATAGACTCAACTTCTTCCTCATCATCTGACACCCAATCTTTAATTATTGGAGCATCAGTATTCTCTCTAGCCACATGAGTTACAGGATGGAAAAACTTTTCTTTCCAATCTTTGTCTACCTTAAGTTGAGACACAACAGAGCTAGTTTCAGTAACAGTCTTGGGTTGGTGTGTTAAAGAGTCATCAGTATTCTCCTTAGAATTATTTGACTCTCTATCACAAACAGTGGTTAGCTTTAAGCTTGAATCCCTAGGACCATACTCATTTACCTCAGGTTGTTTGAATTCTTCAAGACCTGTATAGGATAAGTCTAATGGTGTTGGTCTATTGAGAATCAAAGGATGAGGTGAGGGGACAACATTATAACCAAAACCCTTTTTGCTCTTGTCAGTTACTTGACTTGCTAACAAATCATCTAAGTCTTTTGATGATTTTTCAAACTTTGCTAGCTTAAATTCAAACCCCTCTTTTTCTTCCTTAACTTTTTCAAGTTCAGTCTTAACTAATCCCATTAGATATTCCTTATGACCTACACTTCGTTTCAGCAAAGCAATCTCTTCAGAGAAAAGGACTTCAGATTCTTTATATTTAACTACTTGTGCTTCTAAAATTGACAGACCTCTTTTATATGTAGCTGCTTTAAATCCAGTATCATCTAATTTAACTAGTAAATCATCATACTGTTTTTTGAGAGCTTCATAATTTTGCAAACAAGATTTAGAACAAGATTTATCATTTGTTACCTCAGAATCTGTGAATGCCATGAGAGCCATGTTTGCCTGAATTTCTTCCTCTGCCATGTCACTCCAATCAAATCCACCACCATCTATAGCACACATTGCCTTTTCAGAAGCATCTTCAATCTTTACTGCCTTTGATGAGCTACCTTGATTCCAATTTCTGTTGTCTTTACTCCTTGGTGCTCTGCATTCTCTGGCAAAATGTCCCATTTTATGGCAGTTGAAACATTCTACCTTTGATTTATCATATCCAGCAGTATTGCTTCCATCAATGATGATCTTCCTACCAGTTCTCTGATAGAACTTTCTTGCCCTCATGCTTAGTAGTGCCATATTCCACTTTAGATCCATTTCTTCCAAATCATCATCATGAAGTTGCTCAAGATCTTCATGAACTAGTTGAGACCCTTGTGGTTGGGTGGATAGAAAGGCATATACTGTGGCATCACTAAAACTAGCAGTACTAATTTCAGTACTAGCAGTATTAACCTTGGTGGTGCCAGTACTAACTCCAGGGTTAACAGTATTAATAGTATTAGTACTGCTTGCACCTGAAGTGGTTAGAAATGCCAAGTTCTTATCATCATTGTTTATGCCAACATATTTCTTTACCTTTTGCTCAACAATTTTAAATTGTTGTACAAATCATCCAAACCCATAGTATCAAAATCGGGTTTGTTCATCCAGACTACCACATGTGTATCCCATTCAGTAGGTAAACTCCTTAAGAATTTTACATTTAGATCTTCTAGAGGAGTAACCACACCCAGAATTGACAATCTACTAACAAGCTTTTGAAGCCTGTTAAATATAGAATCAAGTGATTCTGAGCTTGAAGCATTAAAATTTTCATACTGTTGCTTCAGCATGGCCTTCTATGTCTTCTTTGTTGCTTCATTCTCTCCAAATCTAGCTTTAATAGCAGCAAACATTGATTGAGCATCAACATACTGGTCAAAGGTAAGTTGATGTTCATTGGGCAGTGCCATGAGCAGTAGACTTATGGCCTTTACATCATTTTTCTTACATGTCTTTTCTTCAGCAGTAGAAGGCACAATCATCTTCAATGTTGTTGATGGACCAGATTCTGGTGCTGTAACAGGAATAGGTACCCATGAATTCCCATTTTCTATTACCTCCCATAACGCATAATCTTGGATCTAAAAGTATTGCTTGATCCTGATTTCCCACATCTCATACTCCCCGAGTTTGAGAATGGAAAGCTTTGCCAACGAATTGTTCTGAGAATTTTCTAACTCCATTTTCCCTAGATCAAAGTTTCTCAAAGCACAGGCTCTGATACCACTTGTTGATCCCACGCCTTGATCGATTCTTTATGATATAAAGAGTTTGTTACCTTGGAAGAATCCAAAATAACAAAGATTGAGACTTTGTATGTATACCAAAGTGTATGCGGAATCTACACTTTGATACTCTAGAGAAGTTTATTAATGAAACAGTAATGATCACACACAAACAATAAACACAAAACTCACTGCTTCAATATTAGATAAATAATACGAGTACTCTTTAAGTACCGGGGTACAAAACCTGGAAACCTATTACAAAAATACTCGTCTAAATGTTATCTCTTAAATTCTATCTATCACTACTCTAAGGGGATCTCCCTTTTATAGAAACATAGGAGCCCTTACAAATTATCTTCCATCTATTAGAACAGTTACAATTCAAAACTAATTATCCCGAAGATGCTCTCCATGCCATCTTATCTTCATGTCATCAAGCTTTGACTATAGCAGTACAAACGTCTTCAACTGGCAGTACTAACTTGTGCTGGCAGTACTAACTCCTTTAGATACTGTTGCAAGTATTAAGTCAAATGAAGATTGATTGCAAACAACCGATCACCAGCACTTGTTTAGTACAACTCTAGTCTTTTCAATAATCTTTTAATGCTTTTGGCCACGACTCCTTTTCCACTAACTTCCTACACAGATTACTTCTTAAATCTCCTGGGACGGCATGATTCACAACACAATACACAATTCGTTTGAGAATTTGTAAAGTATGCAGATCAGGGCACATGTAAATAATGGAGATGATATAAATAATCATAAATTAGTTCAGGATAGTCGATATTTATATAATTGATCGATAGAAATAGATATATGATATGTCAAAAGATAGACGTAAGAGATCGAATTTAAACCAAGTATTATATATCTAAGATTATATATAATGCAATAATGACAATAGAATAAGTAAGTAAGGATCAAGGAATACGCGCGCGTAGATATCAAATAGCGATGAAGGATTCTGTATTTAAAAATAAAAGGAAAGAAAATCTTTAAACTTTGTGGTTATAGACTAGGTTTTGAAAGTGACCAGTTCCCTATAACCTTGGCTCTGGTACCATCTGTAACACCCCCAAAATCAGGTAGCAGCGGAATGGTAACAATGGGGTGCTACGTCAAAGTACAACAATCAAGATATAGGAAACGACCTTAAATGGACGTTTTAAGATAAGATTTCATTTGGATGCCAGGGGGGGGGGGGGAGGTGGGGTGGTTAGTTGGGATTGTGAAAAATATCAAGTTCATACATTAGGTCCCTCACATGTGTTAAAAGTCATAAACATTTCAGTACATATTTAATAAACAAAGAGCTTCATAATACCCAAAAGATTGAATTAAGTTTTTAAAGAGAATAAAAGTTGCATGAAATATAGATAAAAACCACAGAATCCATCTCATTGATATCCTTCACAGCTCCCGTCCAATAGTCATACCTATGACCTGAAATTACATCTAAAAGTCAACATAAAGGTGAGTGAAATCATAGGTTTATTCGTAAAAAGGGTGGACTCACAAAGATCGAAGTAATAGTAAATCTCTGAAACATATTCAGTAGATTAAAAACTTATTATTGCACTAAGCTCATAACCCGAAGCCTTAACTAGATTTGTGCCCCAACAAAATATAGATCTTCCAACAACTAAACACCTCTCAATGTTAAATCACCTTGATCAAACCAAGTGAACCCAAGAAGGTGGGGATTGTCAGGTCCCGATAGAACTATCTATAAAACACACGGCTTACGACAATAGCAACATTAACGGGTTCATGAATAAATAGGGACCTTCACTGGCAATAAGGGGGTAATTTTTAAATAAAACTTAGCATAATATTCAGGCAGTAATCTGGATAGCATACACTTTGTAAACACTTTGAAAACACTTAGAAAAACACTTGTGTCCAATAGTAAAACAAGCAATGTAATTCACCCCGTAGATTTTGTAAAACAATCACGTAGTAAAAAGGGGGCTATGAACTCACCTCGAGTGAATGGTAATCAACAAGTATTCACAATAGAAAAATGCGTCACGAAGGAATCCGAAGGCAACCTAATCTAATATAGGTCGTATAAGTACTAAACACTTTGATTATTTATAGGTTGTATAGCTCATCATACTATCGTTCGGGCTATCATAATTAAGAGGTCATGTAGTGACGTATGAGGAGCTAGGACACTTTAAATCGTAAATCTAACAACTCGTCGATACGCCACCCCGAAGAGGCCTCATTATGAAACTCCCTAGTAATATAGTACTTTGATTAACTAATACCACATATAATTTTATATAGCTACATCACCATCTAATCGTTTTAGTGAAATCATATTTATAAAGTAAAAACGTTTATAAGTATACTTTAGTAAAACTGGCGTAACTTTCTCGTTTTAAGTCCGTTTCTTTCGTTTCTTACGTCCACGCCTTCGTATTAAGACGAGTTATCAAAATATAACATTTTCAAAATCTGAGTTTTCTGATGAATAGTGATTTTTACTGTTCATAACAGTTATATATTTATTTTTATAGATTTAGTTATCGTAAATCTCGTAAATGTCGTAACTTATTCGTTTTAACTCCGTTTTTAGCGATTCTTTCGAGCACGCCCCCCTTCGTATTTAAAAGTTTATCGATTTTGATGGTGTTAAAAGTATAATGTTCTGTTGAGACTAAACTTATAAAAATAGTTTTATAAAGTGTATATATTTAACATAAACTTGAAATCGTTCGTATCTTTTTTGTTATAAATCGTTTTTTCCTCAGTTTCTTACCTTTTTAGAATCGTCAGAGACGGTACTATTTTTATAAACATAAAATCCCATGCTTTGGATTTCGAACCAAAACAGCCCCTTAATAATAATAAGGTATTCATATATATAATCTCTTGTTTATAAATTTTTCAACTTATAAACAATAGCCACAATATTTCACAACCCTTTTATTCCTATGTCATACATATTTATTATGTCCATTGTCGAATAAAAATATCAACCACATAACACATGAATAAGTGTACAAAATTATAATCATAAGCAAAAATATGTTTTACATGTTTAAAAACATCCTAATGGTGATTTTGCCATACAGAACCAATATATGCATAAAATGATAAATGTGAAGACATAAAGGATTTTAGATAACCTTATGGTGATGTAATATGATAACCAACACAATCTAAACCCTTATTTAGATTATAAACCCAAGCTTGCAAGATCTTGAAACCTTAAACCTTAATCTTCCATTTTTCTTGCTTAACACTTGTAAAGACTTAACCAAGCCTTCAAATCTTCTTAGGACATCTTAGATATGTTGTAGAAATGTATGTAAATGTGTTAAATAAAATTTGGCATGGATTTGGTGTTGGTCTTGTGGTTGCCGTGAGCTAAAGAGGAAGAGGAGGAAGAATTTTTGTGTTTTTCACCTTGATAATAAGAAGTGTGTGTGTAATATGACTAGCTAAGGCTTTAAGTACCCCAAGGACTAGTCAAAGAAAAGATGAGTAAACTAAGGAAGCCTTAAAGTCTTGGTTGGAAAAAGAAGGGATTATCCCATGGTTTTAAGGAAGTATGTTTTTCAAACTAAAAATATCTTTTTGTTTCTTATCTATAAATCGGATGTATACATGCATGTATAAGATATTATTTTAAATTTTTGGGTATTGGGTATAAAAGTGGGTATTTGTTGAAGCGTAGAAAAGTTTTGGTGCTTCTGGGTATGCCTAAATGTATTTTATTGCTAAACGTAAACGTTTTACGCAACCAATAAAAATAAAATATAGAAAGTTGATTATTACTTTCGTAAAAATAATATATTGCTTGCTTGACGTAAACTTTAATTCGTTTGGTGTCTGTTTAAGTTAATTGTTGATTTTTAGTTTACGCGATTTAACTTTAACTATTAAAATTAAAAGTAAACGCGTATGAAAAAAAATAATTAGTAAAATAGATGACGTCGTAAATGACCTGAAAATACAGAATGTTACAGGTATTGGAGGACTTAAAGGCTTTGAGCTGGAAAACCTGTCAAGGAGGTTCTTATAATGAATCTACCTGATCACAGGTGCAGTACTCATACTATAATCATCGATCCTCACGGAATCGGAGGTTATTGCAACCGACAAGATTAAGTATCTTCATTTATACTCGGTCCCTTCAAAATATAAAACCCTCAATGTGTTTAAAAATGTTTTTCTAAGGACACATTAAGTGGATTTTCATATAAATGTTTTTGTTGGTGATCAATTTTTAGAATTAGGACAAACGACTCAAGGAATCGATGTAATCCACATGCTCATACTCAAAGACTCAAAGATATCAAGAAAGCTAAATACTTAAAGCTTCCGCACCTCTAAAAATCAAAGTCCTTTTCAAAATGATAAAGATATGAAAAATTAAAGAAGAAAGAACTTAAAAGCTTTCAAGTTTACAGCAAGTTTGAGCATGTTGGTCCAAAGTTTAGCAAATGGGAAATTAAAGTAAAGACCACATGAAGTTCATGGAATCAAAGATCAGAATCAAGTTATCAAGTCATGATGAAACAAGCTCTAACGATTAAAGTCAAGGAAATGGGGGGGCTACAGCAAGCCCGATATATCAAGGGAAGATTACAAGGACTACGAGTTGAAGAAATCTACATTGAATGCTACGACTCAATTTTTGCAAATCAAGAGTGACCTCCCTTAGGGGGAGATTGTTAGAAACAAAGAAGTCTTGGTCACTAGTAGTTATTTAGCATTTACTAGCTCGTTAATTAATGATGTTTAATGTAATCAGGCAGACAAAGAAAAAGCTCGAAAAGCCCATCCAAAGGCCCCTTTGAGGGTTATAAATACCCTTCACATGTCAAGGTTTAGGGTATGTGATGATCTTTGTAAACACAAAACTCATATATCTTGTAAGTTTAATCATCCTTCATTATTTATTTTCTTTCTAGTTTTTCTCTTGATCTTTAAACCTCAATCTTTCTTGTGAGATGAATAATTATAGGAACCATCATGAGCCGTTAAACTTTTATACGCAAGGTTATAAATAGCGTGAGGCGTGGCGTGGCGACATGATCAAGCCTCACGCCACTACAACATTAACCACTATCCCCAGCGACAATTTGGTCGATTCCCGGGCGACTTGTCGCTGGGATAGGTTTCTCGGGCGACATGTCGCCCGGGATAAGTCGAACGGAAAAGCTCGAAGGGGATACGTTCCCGGACGACTTACCCGGGCGACATCGCCGGGCCCACATAGTTTTAGTCAAACAATTAAGTTCCACGGTGGAGCCGGGATAATTATTTTATAAAATGACTAATTAATATTGATGTATGATTAATTAATTAATTAGGAAGAATCCCGGGCGACATGTCGCCCGGGAAAGTGTTTCAAATAATTTGACTTTTCAACGTTAGAAACCATTTTGTCGTTTAGTGACACCTTTCCCTCACGACATGTCGCCCGGGATAGTCTTGCAATATTTTTTTGTTTTATTTTCCCCGGCGACATGTCGCCCGGGATAGTCCTGCAATAAATTTTTAGTTTTACCTTTCCCCGGTGACATGTCGCCCGGGATAGGTCTGCAATTTCTTTTGGATCTGCCTACACAGCAAGCTATTTCCAGATTTTTTCTGGAATTTTTCCAGAAAAATTCTACCAATACTCAAACCTGTATAAACCAATATAGAATCTACCCAAATACATTACAACTTGTACCAAAACACAATACGATCAACGCATTTGATATAATAAAGCTAAATACGTCCAAAATCTGAATAAACACAATATAGTTTAGAAAACAGGTGACGCGGTCACAAAACTTGCATTATCCGCAAGATACAAGTCAATATTCACCTAGATAACATGTTCTAAACGTACGGGGAAACAAATGTTCACATAAGGGTCGCCAATATATACTTCAAGACACAAAATAACATATACTTACCCAACATCTCCTAACTATCGGCATCCTCCTCATCCTCATCATCCTTGTCGCCGTCCTCATCATCTCCCGGCTCATCATCCCCGCACCCGCCACTCCCGCTGCCACCACCGTACTCAGGCTGCCACCACCGTACTCAGGTTGTGACTCAAGCTGTATAAGCATCTGGGAAAACTTGTCGTCACTCCTAAATAACGTCATGAACATCTTCACCTGTTTTGTTATCCGCTTCTCGCTCTTTGTCAGCTTAGCGACATCGAAGGAGTGCATGCATGGAGGTGGGGGCGGAATGACCGTGCCCTTTCCCGACAAAACCCTACCAACATCGGGAATGTGCCCCCGCTGCTTGCCCCCGCAAACAATGGCCATGATCTCATCCTCGGTGTAGGGCACACCCATAGAGGTGTTGGATCCTAGACCTTGTAGCCTCAACATCTCATCCTATGTAGTCACAAAAACACAAGATAGTTAATATATAAGTCGGGTTACTACATTATTTCTTGACAAATCATTAAAGTGCGTGTTTTGAAACAAAAATTACATATAGAGCTTTGTCGTCAGGGTTCAAGAATACGCCGCCAACAGTATGTATCAAGGAGAAAGTGTGGATCAGCGATGGGTACTCTCGAGTAGCTGAGCTCTCCATCTGCACATACACACGTATATAAGATGAAACAAATTAAAAACGACAAATCACAACAAACCAAAGTGTTAATTTTATATATATATGTAAGTATATATATGTATGTATATATATATGTATGTATATATATATATATGTATGTATATATATATATATGTATGTATATATTATAAATTATGTATGTGATAGTATATATATATATAATATAAATAAATTATATAATATATATATATATAGATAGGATATATAGATATAATATATATATCTATATATAAATTATATATATATATATATGTGGGTGTGTGTGATGTTGCGTGTATATATAATATATATAATATGTGTGATTATATATATATATGTATGTGTGTATTATATATATATATATATATATATATATATATATATATATATATATATATGTATGTATATATGTATGTATGTATGTATGTATGTAAAATAATTATAATGTTTATTACATGCATATCTCGGAGGGCGGCAATAGACCGGGATCCCTGTCGGCATACGACCTTGCTCTTTGCCTGGTTTTGTTTATTTTGGGCAGCCCGAGCAAGGTTCTTGGGATCATTCCAAAATGCAATCTGTGCATCCCAATCTACCTCAGAAATGTGCGAGGGACATCCGCGTCTGATGCGCTCTACGTCGTAAGTCTCGTCCTCGTCAGGAACCCAATGCCTTTCCTTGAGAGCAGCCTTCTTGCCATTGTAGATCTTTTGCAGATGCTGTTGGATGCCCGCATAGATTTATGGCCAGCGATTGGATTCCATGTGAGGACGCAAGTCAAACTGGGTCTGCAATCATATACAACAAAGACAGAGTTAGAGATATAATTTATATATTTATCTAAATTTGTTTATTTATTTATATCATATAAATAAACAAACAAATTTAGAAAAATATACACAATTAATAAATGAACACGATAATGAAATAAACATAAAAGGATAATAAAATAACTTACCCCAATCTTTGCCACGACCCCCGCCTTCCACTCCGGCGGCATTTGAAGCCAAGAAGGGTAGTGCAATGGCAACTCCCTAACGAGCTCCCCAAGGTAGTTAGCCCAATGAGCCGCATGGTCACCGAGAGGCATCATGGTCTCTCTGTCGCCAAACTTAAACCGGATCAGGACGGGGCCATTTTTATCCGTGATGGCCTTTAACCCGAGGTTTCGGGTCTCCTAGCGGGTATGCAGCATGCCCGCTCTCCTGCCACCCAAATTGGGTTTTCGGGTGCCTTTACCTGCAAAATCAAGTGAGTGATAAAGTCATAAAAATTAAAGGCAAGCAAATTCAATGTATCAAGTTTATGCTTGTATTACAATAATCAAGAATTTCTTACCTCAGTTGCCTAAGCAACCCCCACAACCGGTGGGTATCTGGTATAGAGGGGGACGATCATCACCACCACCGTCACCGCTGTGACCCCGTGTAATATCGGCAGACATCTGTACAAGTAGCATTAGGATAACATATAGAAATTCATTAACGAAATAATAAAAGCATTTACACATCCAAATACATACACATCCAAATAAATAAACACATTTAAATAATCCACAACAGTTTCATTCATTCATTTAAAATAAGTGTCTTTTACAAGTTACAACTAAAGATCAATCTTCTTCTTCACTAGAAGAAACAGCATTTACACCATCATCAATATCAAGGTTGACAAGGTCTTCATCATCAGAATCTGCTAAATCATGAGGAATGGGGTCTTCCTCATCAATAATATAATCGTCTTCATCAACAACATAAATGATATCTGGTGGTGCGTCAACATCTATTGATTGATCATCTATATGCAAGGCCGTAATTTCTAAGTCATTCAAACTAGTAGAAAGTGCGAGATTAGATGAGTTTTTGACATGTATAACATCAGGGTCGTCCTCTACCACAATGACACCCCCATTCAAAAACTTTTTATGACTCACATGTTCGATGACCTTCCAACCGAGTGGCCGTCTGGCCATATCTTTAAGGTAGAAGCATTGTTTGACTTGTGTTGCAAGAATGTATTGATCATTTTTAAACGCCTCACCATTTGCCTTGATTTGTGTTATGTTGTTTCTAATGAAAAATTTTTGGATACGTCCTTTGTTGCTAGTGTCGAACCACTTAACTCGGAACAACACAGTTTTGAACGACAAATACGAAAACTCGAGGATTTGTTCAAGCTGACCATAATACATTTCTCCGTCCGGACCAGGAGAACAAATGTCGTTGTTTTGAGTTATACGACGTTCATCGCGGCTGTGCACGACAAACCTCACACCATTGACTACGTAAGAGTTGACTGAGACTAGAGTTTGTGACAGTCCACAAGCCAAAGCGAATAACTCGCTGCTTTCGCTAACACCTAGGTCATTATATACGTGACTTTGACGGATCTATGAAGAAGATAGGATCAGATAGAGTACACAAAATATGATGTCGTTATTTTTATAGTTAAATACACACAATAAGTCTAAGTTTACCTGCTTCCCAAACCAGCCAGGGAATTCTTCTTTCATGTCTTTGTTAAGAAGTTCACTAAAAAATGTTCATGGTGTTAGAATAAGTCGTCGAAAAGATAAGTTAAGAAAAAGAAGTTTCAAATAAAAACACGTACCTCTTGAACTTGGCCCGGTACGTGTCGATTTCAGGACTGTTGTGAAGTACATACCATATTACTTTCTTCAATTCTTGGTGATCAATACGAATAACCGGCCGTAAACTAATCGATTTACATAGTGATTTGAACACCTGAAACTAACACGTTGGAGGAGGGCAATCCACATTACGGCCGGGATGATTAAATTTTGTGGTAACATCCCAAAAATAATGAGAACTGAAATTCAATGCTTCTTCGGCAACATAACCCTCTGCAATCGAACCTTCTAGTTTAGCTTTATTTCGTACATAATTTTTTAGCTTCTTCATATATCTTTCAAATGGATACATCCACCGGGGGCGAATAGGCCCGCCGAAAATAGCCTCTAAAGGTAAATGGATAACCAAGTGAATCATAATGTCAAAGAAAGCAGGAAGATATAGAGCTTGAGATTGCACAGAATATCGATCACCTTGCTCTAAGCTTTCAACGTGTCATCCACCATTAAAGTTTGAGATCATATTTGCTTAAAGAATAAACATAGCTCGATTAGTGGTTTTGCAATGTCTGGGGGCAAGTATTGTTGAAGTCCGTAAGGAAGTAAACATTGCATCATTATATGACAGTCATGAGACTTCCCGTTATATTGGTATCATTATCGGTGACTTTGTTCTTGAAGTTGAATCCGAACCCATCTGGTAGTTTAACTCCTATGATGAACTGACAAAAACTTTTTTCTGTCCTCTGGTGTGAAAGAATACGTAGTCTGAGGCTTCAAGCACTTCCCGTTTTTGTTTTTGCCGAGCTACAAGCCACTTCGAGTGCCCATCCTTTCCAAGTCTTGTCTTGCCTTGGCAGTGTCTTTAGATTTGTCATTCATTAACAAAGTGTTCAAGATACTCTCCAACACATTCTTTTCGATATGCATGACATCTAAATTGTGTTTTAGTGTAAGAAAAGACCAATACTCATGCTCGTAAAAAATAGATCATTTAGTCCAGTTCAGCTTGACAAGAACATTGTGTTTTATCTTCACACCCCCAAACCTCGGATGTTTACCCTTCACACGCGTGGGCAATCTAGCAAGTTGAGTCATGATTGCATCCCGGATAAATTCTCTATGAGGATCTCCGTTTTCGGTTTCACCATTGAATTCAAGTGACCTCCTCCAATTATGGGGCTTCTTTAAGAATCTTCTGTGATCAACATAAGCTGTTTTGCCTAGGGATGGCACCCGTGGGTAATAGGCATGGGTTCATTAAACCCGTCACCCAAACCCGTGAATTTTTTCTCACCCGCCACCCACCCGTCACCTACCAATGGGTACAACTTTTTACCCATACCCATGCCCGTGGGTACTCATCGCCCGTGGGTAAACCCATAAGTTTGTGAAATGGAATAAAAGCATAAAACCATGATATGTAAACTAACTATAAAACTATGTAATAAGACATCATATCAATTTTCTAAATACTAAGTTCATAAAATACTTAATGACATGTCTGAAACTAGTAAAATTCATCATCATTACATCAAATCACATACATGTACCGAGATATATCATGCATATATCTTTAAATATTTGATATTTCATATTCATCTTTTAGTCTTGTAACTCAAAAAAATTTGTTAGTTTATTATGTAGTCTAGAGATCTTGGTAGTTATTAAATATATACCAACAACCTCACAAATATTTAAGTAGTATAATAAATTTTATTTTAACACAAATGGGTTTAGGGTACACTGTGGGTATTTAGGCGGGTACACTCGTGTCTTTCTTAAATGTGTACACCCATGATGGTATGTATTACCCGTCACCCACCCGCCACCTACCGATGGGTATAAATTTTCACCCACAATCTACCCGCGGGTGAAAAATAACAGGATTACCCGCCCATTTACGTGTGGGTACCCATGGGTTATAGGTTTTTCCTCACCCGTTGCCATCCCTATTTTTTTCTAACACACGCACAGATGGAGTGTCTTCATTACATGTAGGGCATGCCCTGTAACCTTGCCCACTCCACCCAGACAAACTACTTCGAGCAGGAAAATCATTAATGGTCCATAAAACCATCGCTCTCATATTGAACTTCTAGCCTATAGCAACGTCTATAGTCTCGACACCTGGCTTTGCCCATAAATCCTTTAGGTCATCAATCAACGACCTCAAGTAAACATCAATGTCCTTACCCGGGGATTTAGGCCTAGGAATTAACAATGTCAGCATGAAAGAACTCTCTTTCATACATAACCACAGGGGAAGATTGTATGTTGTCAGTATCACCGGCCACATGTTTGTAAAGACTAGACAAGCGTGTCAAACGGATGAAACTCATCAACAGCCAACCCTAATAGAACATTTCTTGGTTCTGCAGCAAAATCCGGATACTTGGTGTCAAAGTCCTTCCATGCTCTACCATCAACCGGGTGTTGCCAAGTCATTTCCTTTGCAGTGTGACTAGACTTGTACAAATGTTGTAGTCTAAGAATGATCAAAAAGTAACGCAACACCTTCTTAGAAACATTCTTCCCCGGTGTGTCACTGTCTTTCCATCTACTCGTGTTACACACCAGACAGAAATGCACATCTTTGTTAGCGTCACCCCAAAACAAGAAGCAATCGTTTACACAAGCATGTATCGACTCGTACCCTAACTCGATCATTTTATTGTATTCTTTATTGCATAGTATAACAGTGGGAGCTTGTATCCTTTAGCGATGGGAAATACATTTTGGAAAAACTCTATCATTTCATTGAATATAGAATAAGTCAATTTACCTTTAACCTTAAAATAGGTAAACTTTTCCATAAAGTCTAATCGAGTCACATAGTCACAACCGGGGTACGGCTCCTCATTGTTACTGGCATATAACTCTTCAAACTCATTACGTTTAGCTGAGTTCGGGTCCGTTACTTATATCTCACCAATATCCTCCTTGAGTTGCCTTATTTTGTTCATTATTCATAGTAATACAACTAAGATATAAGGCAAGCTATCATGTCTCTCAACTGAGGGTTTGTCTGAGTGTATCTATTACGGCGGATGGCGGAGGAAATCCGTTTTTACAGTGGGAATCCATGTTTATATAACTTGTGTCAAACCCATACTTTAAAATGTGGTCTGAAAGGAGTTTGATAGATACACACAATACTAGACGACAAGACTTGCATGTACATCTTATATTCCCGACACTATCCACTAACGGCTTGAAATCATCGACGAATTTCTTCAGACCGGTATAAAATGCTTTTTCATGTTTCCCTAAACCTTGACAACTCCTTATTCAACTACCATACTGCATATTAACGATACAATTAGTTTATTATATGCAAACTTAATTAAACACATTTTAACGAGGAATATAGAGAAGTTTTGTTCACGGACCTAGTGCAAACTATGAAGGCAATCCTAACCCACTCTTTGAATGATTTGTCTCATAATATAATGCGTATAACCGATTTACAATTTTACGAAAATTTCGTAAGCATTTTCGCCTCAAATCCCCTAAATATGTGTCTTACAAGACATATTCTAGGAGTAAATAAGAAGAAACACTGTCGAAAAACAACTCCAAATAGTAAACCAATTATACGCATATCATATCCTATATGAGACAAAACATTTCCAAAAAGCATCCCCAACAGGGGACTTTTCCGAAATTAATTTCAATAAATTACTTCAGACGGGTAGGAATGATAAAATCAGAGCGGGGATTATCTGAAAGTTAATCACTAAAATCTAAAACAAAATTCCTAAAGGGTTCCATAAAATAAAATACCAAAACACGCTACTCCATTTTATATCAAATCCTAATATCGAAACGCAATACAATTTTAATTCTATTATAATTGAAAAAAAACATACATTTTATTACACACACACACAACACAACTATTGTTAAAACAACTTATCAGTGTAAAACTCAAATCTCAACACTCCTATGATCATTGTAAAACGCACATACCAAACACTCCTTATGCTGCCAAAATGAATGAGAATACACTGCATAAGCTGTTTAACAACAGCTTATGGCTGATAAGCTGTTGTTAAACAGCTTATGCAGCTTATTCTCATCATTTTGGCAGCATATGGAGTGTTTGGATGTGCGTTTTACAATGTCAAGGAGTGTTTGGATTTGCGTTTTACACTGTCAAGGAGTGTTTGGATTTGCGTTTTACAGTAGCAATCACAATAAACATTCCCCGACGACATGTCCCCGGGGATACAAAAAGGATAAAAAACAGTTATAACATACTTTCGGCTATGGACTCGGCTCATTGTCGGCTCGGTCTCATTCGGCTGTCAATCCTAACCCTCGGCTCGGACTCGGCTGTCAATCCTAAAAAAAAGTTATAACAACTTATTATACCTCAACTTGTTATAATTAACAAAGTATTATAAAAATACAACCAAACCTTTATTAACCAAAAACAAAAATCCACCACCACCAATAATTAAACTTGTTTAGAGGGCTAGAAAAAGAAGATATAGAATTATAATTTAGAAGGTTAAGGAAAAATTTATGTTTAAAGGAAGAGGAGGGTTTAATTTGTGTGCTCGTGTGCGCGTGAGATGCGGTGTCGAGTGGTGGTGGTGGTGAGAGGAGGTGGTGGTGAGCTGTGGTGGTGAGAGGAGGTGGTGAGCTGTGGTGTTGAAAGGTGGTGGTGTTGCTGCAAAATCGCCAAGAGTGTTTTTTTATGTTTTACGTTTTGTGAACCTCCTGTAAACCCAGATCTGCTTTTGGTACCAGATAAATCCCAGGCGACATTCCCGGGTGACATGTCGCCCGGGAAAGTTACAAGTTTGTCGTTTAGCGCAAAATGGCGCCATAACGAAAATTTTTGAGGGCCTTTTTAGCAAATATAAAAACCTTTGTCGCCCGGGAAAAATTTTATTAAAAATTTATACAGTTTTATAAATATATTAAAAAATGTATAATTTTTACAAAAATCTTTCCCGGGCGAGAAAGGTTTTATTAAAAAAAATTATACATTTTTATAAATATATTAAAAACTGTATAATTAATAAAAACCTTGGTTTTATTAAAAAAATTATACAATTTTTAATAATTAATATTTTAAAAATATATTTATATAATCATGTTTTTTATAAATAAAATTTATATAAGTAATAATTTTAAACAAAAATTATATATTTTATAAAAATTTAGAATTATTTTTTTATAAAATAAATAATTATTATTTATAATTATTGTTTATGATTATTTTTATAAAATATATAATTATTATTTATAATTATTTTTTTAAGTACGCACGTATCGCACACGCGCATGCCTCAACAACACTGATAGAACACCTAAAGTTTTCATCGACTCAATTGTCAATGTTTTTGGAGCACAAACAAAAACACTTAGCCTTGGTCTCTAATCAATTCCTTCAATCAAAGCAAATTCTGGTCAGTTTTGGATCGTAAGCTACTACATTCTGGTAAAAATTTCATCCTTGTTATTGTTCTCATACCTTAAACCCCCGTTTACATTAACGAACCATTTTGTATTGTGTTTGTAACTGGTATCGTTGTACATTAGATGTTCAACGGATGAGTCGACGTATTATCGTTACACATTAGATGTCCAACGGACAAGTCGATATGTTATCGTTGTACATTAGATGTTCAACGGATGAGTCGAGATGTTATTTCATTATAACGATGATAGTCATATCAAAGGTAGCAAAACTACTTAGAAACCACCCATAAGTAGCTAGAACATGATAAGTACTACTTAATTGATTACATAATTGACTAGTTAACATACATAACACATACGAAATCAGTCGTAATCTCCGATGAATTATTTCCTTATCTATCTTCCTCTTCGCGATGATTCTCTCCTATCGTTGTACTTTAGATGTTCAACGGATAAGTTGATATGTTATCGTTACACATTAGATGTCCAACGGATGGGTCGATATGTTATCGTTGTACATTAGATGTTTAACGGATGAGTCAATATGCTATCGTTGTACATTAGATGTTCAACGGATGAGTCGAATATGCGCCGCTCTACCTTAGAGTTTCAACGGATGAGTCGATATGGTATCAGTTGTACAATAATGTTCCAACGGCTTGGTCAAAAGATTATGCTTCGTACATTAGATATTCAACAGATGAGTCGATATGTTATCGTTGTACATTAGATGTTCAACGGATGAGTCGATATGTTATCGTTGTACATTAGATGTTCAACGGATGAGTCGATATTTTATTTAATTATAACGATGATAGTCATATCAAAGGTAACAAAACTACTTAGAAATCACCCATAAGTAGCTAGAACATGATAAGTACTACTTAATTGATTACATAATTGACTAGTTAACATAGATAACACATACGAAATCAGTCGTAATCTCCGATGAATATTCCTTCTTGACGGCGGGGGGTATGGTCTGGCGGGCGATCAATTCAATTTGGAAAGTGTCGTTGTTATCATTAGGCTTAGTAGTCAACGAATGAGTCGATATGATAATCCGGTTTGGTAGGCGAGGGAATCACTAATATGTCTAACGGATGAGTCGATATGTTATCGTTGTACATTAGATGTTTAACGGATAAATCGATATACTATCGCTGTACATTAGATGTTCAACGGATGAGTCGATATGCTATCGTTGTACATTAGATGTTCAACGGATGAGTCGATATGTTATCATTGTACATTAGATGTTCAACGAATGAGTCGATATGTGATGTGTCGTTGTATAGGTGTTATTTATGATTATCAGGTTTTACATTTATATTTAGCCGACTAACCTAAAGACAACACTTTAACGGGCAGAGTACCCGGTCAAGATGTAGCTTCACGGTAAGTAGGGTGTCGAACACTAAAAGTGAGAGTTAACCAATTATTCTATCAGTATTTCTCTATCTAATTATCAATTACTGTTCAAAGCCTATGCTATACATATTTACTAAAGGTAAAAGGATGGTTTTCAGCCTGAGAGACTGACACAGGTTTATGGTGACAAATATCAATTCTAAGCATAATACACATTAAAGCAAATAAACACAAGACAAAAGAGCAGAACGAGCCAAATAATAGAAAACTGTATTAACCATGTTAAATCTGATTAAATATTGTATTGATTAATTTATGTGCAATGGCTGCTTATCTCGAGCGCGAATCAATTTCATAAGACTTAGGTGGTTACTATATTTCTAAAGACCTAGACACAAACAATCTTGTCACGATTAACGCATCCGCATAAAGCATCCTATAGTTTAATTATAATCTACCATAGGGAATTAAAGCAGTGGTGATCCTGTTAATACCCTAGCCCATCGGACTTACCCACAATATGGCTTGATGTTGTTTTTATAATACACGGTAGTCCACCACCAAAATCAATACCAATTAATAAATGAACAATACTGGTTGAACAATTATCGGGTCCGGGTCACCTGCCGGTCCAACTAAGCTTATAATCAAAGGGCAAGGACAAGGTGTCATTTGTGATTCTATTGGTCCAGGCATACAAAGCACAACATGGAGAGCTATCCCAGTATCTAGATTACTGGTTAAGTCTCACTAGACCTAGTTGAATGATAGGTCGCATGTACAAGCATATAAACAAGTATAAGGTGATAAACATAATTAAACAACAACGATAAATTAAGCAAGCCGGATTAAAACAAACCAAATATTATAATCTTCATTAACATGGCTAATACCCTCGATCATTGTCATTTTACAAACGTGATCAAACAATTAGAAATCAAATGATTAAGAAAGTAAGAATTACACGATGTCTTCTATGGAATTATGGTTGGTGCTTGACCTTGGCTGCTTCTAATATCTTGAAAAATTCGACTTCAGAGTGTATGGTATAGAGAATGTAATTTTTGCACATTGAAACTCGTTTTTGATCCTCGTATTTATAGTGTCTGAAAACAGCCTGGATACGCCGTATAGAGAGTGGTGAATACGGCGTATAGGCTTAATTTCCTTGGAGTTCGCAATAAGATCAAATCAATCAAGATTAATTACCATCAATCATATTAAATGCATATCTTTGACTGATGACCAGCTGTGCATACGACGTATAGGTGAGTAGTGGATACACCAGATCAAGAATTGATCATTACGCGTTTTCTTGTGATGAGCTGGCGTGGATACGCCGTATCTTCCTTGCTGGATATGGCGTATAGTAGCAGATAACAGTTTTCTTCAATTGTCTTCGTTTTAGCTTCAGAATTTTGCCTTTTAGCATTGTCTTCACAAGTTACTCCATAATTACTTCAATCATAAACTTTAAGCAATTAAGTACCAATATCTTGCAATAACTATATAAAAGTAGGTAAAATGTATGGGATAAATGATGGTAAAATGTGACGTTATTTGATGATATCAAATATCCCTCCACTTGAATCCTAGTTGTCCTCAAGTAGACTTTAGAAAGGTTTTTAAAAATTCATCCCAACCGAGGTTAAGGATTTTTTCCGTTAAGCAATTTTTTGTTCAAACCACTAGTACAAAACCAAGCTCCTCACGAAATATGAAATGAAAACACTCAGATCACTCAACTAATCTAGGGTGTAATATTTAAGTAGTACGCTCATTTACGCAGCCGTGATTAGCTTCATATCATAGTCTTGGCAAGGATACACATCTCCACCTCTAGAGCTAAGGAGTAACAAGTCAAAGGGTAAATTAGGTATTTATTAATAGGCTCGAGTTTAATCATTCTTTTGAAGAATTATATAGGGTATGGAGCTTCTAACTTTCACCAAAGGTCGTCATCAAACAAGGCAGCTGAGACATGCATACATGACCGTAACGACGGAATAGATATCTACGCTCGTGCACATCCTTATTCGAGTAGATCATAAGGTTAGTTATCGGGAAATGGAAGTAAAATGGTTGTTAAATAAAATAAACAAAACAAATAGATTAAAGCCAACAAATAAGGTGCGGTTGCTAGTAACTCTCCCCTACCGTTCCATGACAAAGACTCCAACATATAAACAAACGCCTCGATAATAGAAATGACAAACACAACCTAAGTCGGCATTCCCATAACGGTCAACTTCCTTTACATCCTGAACTTTACATACTTTTACAAAACAAGTGGTGATATCGGCCACTTTTTACAATACTTTACATCGTTGATTTTTGCACGTATCAACGAATAATCGATCCTTTCAAATAATCTCTTCGGTATAAGCTCAATGAACCGACTAACTTTCTTTTCAACTATTTTTTTTGCTTGCCAATACATCATAAATCTAGGTGTAATTCACCGTCTTCACTATCATCATTTGTCCGGCTGATTTTTACTTTTAACTTTTCTTCTTCAAACATAACATTTAATCACGAAAGTAGCAAAATACACGAGCTACAAAATATTCCTATTGCATTGTGTAATTTTCCCAACCTTTACAGATATAGAGAAATTTCACTATGACGCAGGAACTACAAAACTTTACACGAAAGCAATTAGCAACATTGATAAAAATAGGCTTTAATCTACACGGTAGGCTAAGATGTAAAGGTGAAACGAAACAATTTAAATTGGTGTGGACAAAAAGAAAGGAATGGCTCAGCAAGTTGTTCTAGGGGTATCTTTACTCTTAAAATGAGAGTAAGCAAAAGGGTTATACGGGGGTTAACTAACCAGTGTAATTAGTTAATTTTTACGACATGTAGGCTTTTTGGTTAAATTCTAAAAATCTACCATTCATGCATGTTACTCCATCTAAATCCATAGTACTCATCATTGAGGTCTCGAGTGATATACCAGACCAAGTTCTAAAGTCTACTACATCATCAGCACACACATATTTTTGTGGAATTTTAAGTAAGCAATTGGAAACGGATATGCTTAATTCTCACAAATTGGCATTAAGGGTTATAGTGCGCTAGGTAATGTAACTAGTGATTTTTTACAAAAAGTATGCTAATTTTTTAAAATTTTTTTGATCCATTTTAAAGCATTTTTAGCATTTTATATGTGAAAATAAGGACAAGTAAGTTCTAATTCTCCATCCCCCACTTAAATTATACAACGTTCTCGTTGAATATATAAAACATTTAAATAATATAGGAAATAGAATTAGAA